>PVIU01005841.1:0-107080 GCA_004026605.1 Ondatra zibethicus
CTACATTGCTAAGTGTTTTTAAAGAAAAATATGTTCAGAGTTCTAGTTAATGTACATAAGCATTATTGTTCTTTGGGATGTCACTTTCATAATATCATTATTAATAAAATCTCATTTGCTATCATTTATGTAAAATGATCATGATCATCAATTCTTCAAGAGTTCAACTACCTTTCTAGTTCCGGGCACTGTAATAACCAATACAATGTAAACGATAAAGGAAAAATGGTTATCAGAAACGTAGTTAGTTTACTAACTATGAGAGAAGGATCAGGCTAGATGGAACTCCTGAAAGAGAGTGACTGTGGAGGTAAAGGAAGCCTACTGTCTTTACAGTGTGTTCCCATGACAGATGCCATTACTGCTGTTCTGCGTCCTCTGAGTACATGGTACAGCAGAGCAGAACTCAGAATTCAGAAAAGAAGCACATTCCAGTCACCCTTGGCAATGATGTTATCCTTGTTTTGCTGGACTTCTCTCTTGAGAAGCTGTTGAGTTACAGTTGTGCTATGTAGATTCCCTTCTCTATTTTCCCATGTTTGGTCATCATGTGTGCTCAGTTAAGACGGATATCACACTGGAAGAACCTGAGCTTTCACCAAGTTAAAGAGAAATCACTCCCTGGGAGCAAAAGTAGCATGCCACTCTTTCATGCTGAGGGCAAATGCAACCAAATGACACACTGCACTCTCTATTTATTATTGTTGCAGATAGATGTGTCTCAGGTGATAAAGAACATCAGACTTAGCTAAAGCACAGCAATAGTCCATGCAAGCAGGAGTCCTCTTTCTATTAATAGATGGATGTCTTCACATCCTTTCCCACTATGCCTTGTTCACCATTATTTTCTCCAAGAATGAGGAAATTTATTCTTATTTAGGCTTATTTTAATTAACAAGATTTATTTCCTCCTTGATAGTTTATGTGTAATTAATCTTTGGACAGACCTGAGAACAAAATATTGGATGAGCCACTTAATCATGAGCCCTGTCAGCGCCCAAATCCAGCCTGGACTTGCTAATGGGAAACAGTTAAACCCAAGATGCTGCAGACAACACAAGGCGTTGCCTTAGAGACACTGCAGAGATCTTCCTTGGGGAACTTCAGCTCTCGTAACACACATGCAAAGAGTCTAGCATTTCTTGTCACAGATTAATACAGCATTCCCATTCACAAACCCCAGTAGGGATGCTCCTGGGGTGCAAGGTGCATTCATAGAAAAATGACTTGAAATAGAAAATTACATTAAAAGTTCAACATGAATTTGTTCACCAAAAATGAAATACTAATAAAAAATTGAATTTTTACAAATATTGCTTGAGTGATAATTAAATAAGTATTAGTATTACAAAATTCTGCTTATGTAATTTCTCAAACTATTTCTATAATATTTCCTACATATATTTTTGCTGATAATTCTTGGATTACTACTTCTCTATGAAAATTCTGCAGTATCATTCTAAGTAGGGAAGAATGATGGCCTTTCTACCACACAATCAATAGCGTTTTATCTCATGAAAATTTTGAATGAGCGTTGTGACAAACGCATCTCTTATTACACCGCTGTGTCTGAATTATTAGAACATTCCACAAACTAGCTTCCGGTTGATTCTGTTAAGGTCTGACATAAGAAAACACATTTGCACTAGAGAATGGCATCTAGCCCTACATTTGTGTGTGTGTGTGTGTGTGTGTGTGTGTGTGTGTGTGTGTGTGTGTAATGGCACCTGTCTCAACCATTGCTTAGAAGTCCTGCCTCTCTCAGGATGGTTGGGAGTTACATAATGAGTCACATAAGCATTCTCTCTCCTGAAAGACCCATTATTGTCCTTCAGAACACTGGTGGTAAACACCAGGCTGGACCTCAAGCTTCCTGTTTTCTCCTGAGTACCCAAGCAGTTTCTGTTTGGGGGCCTCCATGTTGGACTTCAGATCCTTTAACTTCTTTATTGATATTTCTGGCTTCTTAAATATTTCTCCAAATCCTTCCCAAGTTGATAAATCCAGCAATGAGTAAAGAGTCTTTCCATGCCCACTGTTACTGCATTGTATAGCAGGAGTCACTTCTGGTCTACAGTCCATACCAAAGGAGGCATTTTTAACAATTACCAAAAACACCTGAAATTTTTAAAAACTATTTACTTTCAGGACTCTCTTCAAATTAAAATTGTAAAAGGGGAAAAAGTATGCTATTTTTTTATTGTGTATGCACCATATGAGTACCTGGTGCTGGCAGAGGCCAGAAGAAGATTCTGCAACCTTGGAGCGTGAGTAACACTTGTAGTTGTGAGCCTACAGGGGAATGCTAAGAACTGAACCCAGGTCCTCTGCAAAAGTATCAAGTGCTCTTTTCCACTGAGTCATCTCTCCAACCCCTAAAAATACATTCACAAAGTTAATGAAAGTTTTGGTCTGTGAACTCAGCTGAAACAAGTTCGTGGATTATTGACCTTATAATAAACCTTATATTACCGACTATATACATCACTGTTGGCAAGAAATCTTGGGATTGCAATGAACATAGAGAAAAAATACTCCTCAAACTATTGGATAACCATTGCATGATTTACAGTCTTTTCTTCCTTTTCTCAAATTCCCTGGATGGTTTTGTAACCTTAAACCATGCTAGATTTGAAACAAAGGACATGCTTAACACTCGCATGGAATCTCTGAATGCCATATTCTCTAACAAGCTTAGTGAGAAATGAAAAGACAAAGGGAAAAAAAACATTTCTTACTTATGAATTTCATCCAAGCGAAGCAAGAAAATAAATGTAATAGACTTCAAGCATTGGTGAACACTATCTTACCCCAGATTGCTCAGAATCAAATCAAAAGAACCATCTATTTCTGATAGTTTCTCTTTCTTATGACCCAGCAAACAAACTACATACTACCCAAAATAGTCTAGGCAAGACAAAGGAGGGACTGAGTGTGGGGTAGTAGATCTTCTCTTAAGTAAGCTGCTGAGAAAGTCTCTGTTAGCTTGAATTTCCCAGTTGACTGGAGCTTAAGCATATCATCCCTACAGGAGACCTGCCACTCAGGATCATTGCCATAGGGCCAGGACTCTACCTTCTTCTTTTAACCTAAGCCTGCTTTTGAACGTGAAGATCTTCTCCCATGCCTAGAGCTTCCACTTCAGCGCTTTATATCCACAAACTTTACTTTCTTCTCCATAATGGAATCCCTGAGAGAGGAACAGAACTGATTAGCCAAGAAGTTCCCTTCAGTTTTTCTGCCGTGTTTTCCATCGTAAAAGTAACACTTTTCATAGTATTTAATTTAAAGTTTTATATTAAATACTTTTATATATCCCCTGGATGTTTTGGGGTGGCTGGGGGAGGAGGTATTTTCTATGTCCCCTTTCCCACAGGGAAAAACATTGTTCCAAGATGAATGGTTTCAATTTATTGCCTTAGTAAATAGGACGGAAAGAACATAATTGAATTACCATTTAGTGCTTAGGGTTTAATTGTGCCTCAAGATTTGGATGATAAAGTCGATCTCCAATGCACAGCGTTATTATTATAAATTCACAAGATACGCAAACTTGACTGGAAGGTAAACCACTAACTTTGGACGTGCCTCAAGGTAACCCTCTGCTAGTCTTTAAACAGGGGCTCAATTACCATTCTGTTCCGTATTCAAACGGTAAAGACCTTAGGTGCAGTATCGTAATACAGCTCGTCGCTGATGACTTCCCCACGTCACATCTTCCAGTCCTGAGGAAAGAGGCTCTTTGCTCTCTCATCGCTGTTTCAGAGCATCCCTGTGTGTGGAGACATGCAACCATTTCCCCACAGTGGCGATTGCTCAGACTCTGCATAACTCTCATGTGCTCTTGGCAATTAATTCCCTCATGCAATATTCATGCCTTAGTGACCTTCTACAGCACGACCTCCACTCTCACCTCTCCCGAGGCAAATACCATGCTAACACCTGGGTTCTGACTTCCAATTTCAGGAGATATTGAGTTCCGGGGGGAAAAAATAGAATAGGCATGAAGTGTTTTATTTTCGTTTCACCTTTTCATGGTCCCTTTGGGTTTTTACCTTGAAAATAATTAAGAGAGGACACTGAGGTGAAATTGTACCATGTCATCCAAATGATAACTTCCTTTACTTTTGACTGGTGGGGCCTGAACTTCTGAAATGCTAACAATTTGGTTAGATATTTAAATAGTAATCATAGTGTCTTTAAATGCACCCTTCCCTTGATTTCTTCACCAATATGTTCATGGAACTACATATTGACAAAGTGGGTAATAAGTCTTAAAACAGAAATCTGTTTGTGGAAACAAGAAGAACAGTTAACTCTGGATATAAAATAGACAACATCTTTTAAAGAAAATAGTTGGGGAAGACAGATGACCCTGCAACCCAACAAAAAGTTTATAGTTCATTACTACATAAAAGGGACCATAGTGAATAATGTCCACTATCCCTCTGTCTGCAGATGAGAAACTAAAATGTGTCTATAGCTTCACACAGAGGAGGCAAGGCAGCAGTGAGTATCCCCTTCCTATAAAGAACTGTGACAGGGAGTTAGGGAATGAAATTAAGAAATACTCACCTCTGCTTCAGTATTATGAAACTCACTTTTAACAATAACTGCAATCAGTTAAAACCTGATGCTTCTTAGAAGAAAAAAATTGACACAGTAGCGCTCAACGAGTTCAGTCAAGCCTGTTATTAAGAAAGTATTATAGTGGTTCCCAAGACAATAAACAGTAAAAGCAAAGAGAGACATGGAAGGAAATGAAGAGTAAGTGTACACTATTAAGGACCCAGTGTGAATCTGAGACTAGTAGCCATTGAGAAAGCAAATAACAGCGGATGCTGGGCAAATGAGGACCTTTCATTGCCGCTGGCAAAAATGTAAACTAGGGCAGACACTATGGAAATTACTGTGTGGCTTCTCAGAAAAATGAAAATAAATCTTCCATTTCTCTGAGTGGTACCATCCCAGGATAATCATCCAAAGGACTCCAAGTCAGCATGCAACAGAGACACCCACCAGCACAGCCTTGCAAATTGCAGCATGATTCACATTAGCTAAAACGTGGGCCCAACATAGATACCAACCACAAAGGAAAAGATGGAAAAAAATGTGGAATATATACATATACACAGTGGACTTTTTTAATCACAAAGAAGGATGAATTCATGCCATCTGAAGGAAACAACTTGAGATTGTCATTTAAGCGGATAAAGCCAGTTTTAGAAAGACAAATATCATGTTTTCTCTCCTTTGTGGTTTCTATATTTTAAATATATGTATCCTGCTGTTTGTAACTGAGAATCTTATGCAAAAATGCCCAGAAACCAGCTCAAATATGCCATCTCTTTAGCTGCTTTGACTCTTTTAGAGTGTGTTTATTCTTTCTCCTAGGGATGTATGCATGCCATGAAAGTAGAAGTCCAGGAGTTCCAGAGAGACAAAGGAGACTAACAAACAGTAAAGAGATGAGAAGAGGGGAGAAGGAGGGTGTATAGAGAGAATATGTTTAACACAATATATGTTTACCTGTATGAAACACATGAAAACAAACTTTTTTTTAATAAATCATGGTGTGACTTTTAAGTAAGACTTAAACAAGACTAAACAAGGTAGAAGCTTGGTTTTCCCAAAGACATTAGGGTCCTTTCTAGTGTGAGTGAATAAGAATGGGTGTGCCAGTCCCTGTGGCTACTCTGTAAAGCACACAAATTGCCAGGGAAACTTCTTTGCTTCAGGTACGGTAATGAATGGGCAAAGAGGAGCACAGACCATTAAAACAAGCAAAGGCCACACCCCTGTTAAACCAAGGTCCACAGGAGACTCTAAAAGAACCAAAGCAACTGTAGAGATGGTATATCTGAACTGGTTTTTGAGCATTCTTGCATACGGTTCTTAGTTATAAACAACAGGAAATTCATTTTTAGCACATTGAATTTATCAGGAGAATGATAATGGATTGCCTGGGAGTCTTTGCATCTAGAAACAACGCTGCAAATTCACCATTAACTAGCCCTAAGGGAGATGCCTCTGTTTTTAGACTCCACTTCAACCACAAGACCACAAGAGCTGGTTAATGGCTTCCTCCAGGGACTGTATGGCATTACCACCAGCACCAGAGTAGTTCTGTGCTGCAGGCATGGCTCTGAAGCTTTAGCATCTAATTTTAAACCTGGTAAGAGCACATTTGACTAGGAGGGGTTGGGTCCTACAAGAGGACTGAGGAACCATTTGAAGATTTGGGATTCAACACAGGATTCACATGGAGAAGAGCTCAAGAATTGTGGAAAGAATTTGGCATTTCTACATATCAAAATAGTCCACATGGGAAGAGCAAAAAGACATGCCTGGGAATCAGCAAGAGGGGATAATGACAAGAGCAGAGGCCCTGAAAGCGAAAAGCCTAGGTTCTAGAGCCAACTTTTGCTTCAGTCTCATTAAAAGAGGAATTCAACAAGAAGCTGACAGTTAGCCATTGGTGAGAGCTTTTGTTGTGACTAACATTAGTATCCTGGATTACAGAGCCAGGGTACCTTGGATGCTCTGCTGGCAGGGCCGTTCTCACAAGACAAAGACCGATGCATAAGCATTGCAAATGTAAAGCCCTCCTTCTGCTACACCTCAGAACCTACCATACTTACATCTATGAAGACAAATGCCCTGAGAATTAGAAACAAGTACTCTATTTTGCCTTTTCATCTAAAGATTGTCTAGGTGCTTTAAATCCATTGCTTTATATCCAAATCTATGCCATATAAACACGGGGCTTTTATTGCTACAACAAAAAGCATTATAAAGCAACTTTCTACAAAATCTATACAATGCAAGCACAGTAGATGTCTGTAGTTCAGTGTACCATACTTTATTGCAAACTACTCTTCCTTTATGGGAACTGCCAGAGAGGGTGCGCATTCCTATCTGCATATTTGTCCTTCTGCCCAACAGGAAACAAGCCAAGAGACAGAATAGAACAGATCTTTCTAGACAGTTTGGTTTCATAAATGCAACTACAAAGCCAGGCTTGCTAGAGCCACCACTACTTTAATGATCACTAAATCAACTATTTTACACAGTGTCAAACCTAACAGCACTTTAGGGACCAGTGTGGCTTAGTAATTAGTGTGCTCATTCTTGTCGGGTTCTTAGCGTTTTAGATCTGGCTTATAGAATCCACTGAAGTTACAAGCTCTGTTTCATCAATAAGTTATTTCCCATAATTTTAAGAAGCACTACTAAGTCCTCACTATAGTTTCTTGGAGTTTTCATCCTCAGTTACAAAGCAGCATGGAAACAGAAATTCCTCACTTTACTGAACCAGGTATTTTCCTCCTGTAACCCACTACAAATTTCTCTCTAAGGCAAACTTTATCAACCTTTCCATGTTAAGTGTCATGGTAAACAAACATCTAAAAGGAAATGGACTATTCAAGTTAGCTCATAACCAATAGACACCTATTCAGAAGATTTGATTTTTCTATATTTTCCTTTCATATTGATGTCGTGAAAGACTTTTAAATAAGTCACCAAGACAGTCAGAATCATAAAAAAGAAGACTCACTGTCCTGCTAACACAGTGTCTAGTATTTGTTCTGTGTGTGTGTGAGTGTGTGTGTGTGTGTGTGTGTGTGTGTGTGTGTAATTGACCATGAGGTCAAATCCAGAACCTGGCATATATATGGTTTGACTCATTTTTAATAACTGACCAACATGAATAAAAGCAAGAAAGATGTCAGATTGTAGAAAACAAATGTATACTACACCAAAACAGGAATATAATAGTTTGGACAAAGCAGTCTCTGAACCTTTTTTTTTTAAGAATTCTATTAAGACCATACAGGACAAGTCTTTGGAAAATGATAAAATCATTTCAAAGAAAATATCAAAAAAGATACAGTGTATACTTTCCAGTAAACACAATTTCATATATTTAAAGGAAGATATATGATTAGCAAGCAATGAAAACAACCTCATCTCATCCTGCTCTAGATTATTACTCGCCTACTCATAGAGATAGTTGACATCACAGGATTGCTAGGGGAGCCTATAAGAGACACCCACAGAAATCCTCTCATGTGACTCTGGTATCAGGTAACTAGGAATCTAAGCTCAGCATCTTCTCTAATGTTACATGGCGAATTAACTAGAGAATCAGGTCTCTAGTCCTCAGACTGCTCACTCTGACATCTGACCCTCAAACTGATGTTTTATCATTATTCGTTACATAAAAACCAAGTGTCTTGGACTGATGCAGGTCCTCAACTCCTCCTCCTATACAATCTCACCAAATTTCTATTTTAGTTTCTCTTATTTTACAAATATTTTAAACACAACTTGCTTGCCATGTTCCAATGAGGGATCTTTAGGAAAAGCAAGACTGCAATATGCCTACTGGGAGAGAACACTACAAAAACTTCCTACTTTAGAAGCAGATAAATCTAGAGTCTTTTTTGACCTCGAAGGGAAATTCCAAGCTCCACCCATTATCCATCCTGGACCAACAACTTTCTCTATGCCCAACATTGTATCTTCAAAGAAAATGGAAATGTCCCATGCCTTTCCTGCTTGTCATGAATATCTTTCCTATATTATGTGTTGTTGCCTAACTGTTCTGTCTTATCTGAATATGCAAGGCTTAATCGACACAAAGTCTCCTACCTCATGAGATTTATTGAGACTGAGTCCCTGGAGAAGATCAACGTCATGTTCGCTACAAGAGTCTGCACACGCTTAGCACTTATCGAAGACAATGAATATGTGTACAGTTGATATTACAGGATGGGTGGAGCCTAAAAACGAAACAAATGTTATAATCACTGTTTGAGGAAAAATATAAATTAGTAGGTATGCAGTGTAGAAAAGAAAAAGGTACGATGAGTGGATAATAAAGTCCAGATGGTAGCTTAGTAAGCAAAAATGTTTGCGATCTCTCTCTAATTGCCAAGTTGCTTCATTTAATCTTAAAAGCAGTTTTTATACAAATAAAACACAGGTATAAAACTTAATAGGATTAGTAAGACTTTTTAAAGGTTTCTATGCCTTTATCGGGAAATTCATTTCTATACTTTACCAGGAAACGTGCTATGTCACAGTGACCTGTAACTGTCTGCTAGACACAGTCTACAGTCACATTATAAGAGTGTCTTCAGTCAAGGATGCACCCAGATCAGATTGGCCTGTGGGCATTTGTGTAGTGGGTTATCCTAATTGATAACTGATGTATGAGGGCCTAGCCTGCTGTAGGCATTGCTGCTCCCGTGGCTGGTGGTCCTGGGCTGTATGAGAAGGCTGACTAAGCATGAGCCTTTGAGTGAGAGAGAAGCATCATAAATGGGTTCTGCTTTAAGCTCCTGCTTGAGTTCCTGTCCAGATTTCCCCCATTGATGGACTGCCACCTGGAAGTATAATCCAAATAAATCCTTCCCTTCCATAAGAGGCTTTTTTTGTCCAAGAATTTTATGCAAAACAGGAAGAAAACTGGAGTGGGATGTTATTGATGAATTTGGCGTCACTGCCTTCTTTACATACCACTCCTCCTCCTGACTTTATATAATATCAAAAAATCACTAACATGCCCAGTTTCAGGCAAACCAGCCTAAAAGAAAAAATGACAGAAAAGCCAGAAACTGGAGATTTTATGCAATAACTTTTAATAATCATGTTTTAAAGCAGAAACCATGAGTCTAAATTCTACCAACTATTTAGTAAAGTGGTAAAGTGATTTCTGTTTCCCATCAGGATTATGTACATGCTCACAAAAAAAAAACTCATTTAAAAACTTGTCCCCATAATTGTGTTGAAGTAAACGGTTTAAAATTTTAATGCTTCCCTCCTGGTGTGTTAGCTACACTTTAGCACCAAGGGCAAATCTGGACGCCTCTCTAGAATCCCATCTGTTCCCTCGGGGCTTATATTAAAGCCATAATCTACTTACTCTATGTGGGGAAATGTTCCTATTACATTAAACTGAAATGTTGCACATTTGGGTGTCCTGTTTTTCTGGGTAATAACTTAATAACTGATAAAACTCTACTTCAGGAATATGTATTTGGAGTTATGAGTTATGAAAGTGGTCTGGTCATGGAGATCAGTCAAAGCCTCATCTCAGTCAGGAAAGATCCATGGTCTAAAAAACCGACACATGAAGGAATAAGAAAACAGGGGCTCTGATGGGCAGTAGTGCCTAGCAACAATCAAGAACGTCAAAATGCAAGAAGTCAGATACTTGAGGGAAAAGTTAGAGAGTATGAGAGACTGTGTCAGGGCATGGCAGATAAGGCATTTGATGCCAGAAGGTCCTTCCATGAATAACAAGAGTAGCCTGAAGTATGCATTTGACACAGCTGTCCAGCGAAAGCTTCCAAAATTGCAAAGACACCAATATTAACAAGGACCTTTGGCCAAATAACCAGGGTCCTGCTGGTTATAACATACAAGGGGTGATAATAATATTAGGTTCACCCCTAAGGCCTCTGACCTAACCAGCCATGGGTTTGGGGTTCAATCGACAATATCAGGCATCGGTTCTATTTTGTAGAGTTGGCTTTAAATCCTTTAAAAGAGTAGTTGATTGATTCTAGAACATTCATGGCACTATTGCCCTGGTGGGCACATCTTGCCAAACCAATTATTACTATAGTTTGCAGAGCTCACTGATAGGTAAGACTGACAATTAGTTTTCTTCCCCAGAATGGTGCATAGAACCTTCCAGCAATATAAAAGCTAGCCTGTGGAGAAGAGGCTTCAAAATCAGTACCAGCTTGTTTTCTCCAAGTCCTGTGACTCTTGTGTGTGGTGTCTTCAGTAACAGAGTCTTACCATCAGTTTCTGGCATGTAACCAAGAGCAATGGCTATAGGGTCTAATGTTTGGAGGGGGCTCCATGGAACCCCACTGATGAACAACTAGAAAAGAGGTAACCTATATTCTGTGGTGAGGATAATTCTAAGAGAGACATTATCCTCCATTATAGGGTAACTCCACTTATGCTCCATATATATTTGAATATGTGTGCGTGTGTGCACGCGCCTGTTTGCACGTGTGTGTGTGTGTGTGTGTGAGTGTTTGCGTGTATGTGTGTGTGTGCGTGCATGTGTGTGTTTTAGGAAGTTTCTACAGCAGAGGACTTCAGTGTTAGATATCTCCTAGCTTTCTTCTCTGCCCTCCCACTCCTGCCCCATTTTACCCTTCCTGTTTCTTTATTAATTTATTTCCTTTCTTCATATCACTTATGCTCTGTTTCTCCTCCCAAGGGAAATTTTCCCATGATCCTCGCTGCTTGGCTGACCTTGATGAGTACTCCAGCTTAGACACCTGTGCCCAAAGATTTAAAGTTAGCACCTACATCTGGGAGAGGACAGAGTAATAACCTACCTGGAAGTTCTTACCTCTAGTTCTCCTATCAAGCCTCTTCAGAGAAACTTCCTTTTACAGTAGTGGGTGATTAATACCAAAACCGACAACAGCTCAATATTCTGAGAACAGACTGGATGCTCAGCTCCGAATAGGACAGCTGTACGACATTCCCTCCCCTGTAGGCCCAGGGATCATGTGGGAAATGGAGGAAAAGACTGTTAAGGACAGAAATAAGTAATGGATATCCGCGGTGAAACAGTATCTGCTGGACATGGCAGGGCTTTTGCTCTCGTGAGCTATGCAGTCATGGCTATGACTGTATGCGCAAAACCTGTTCATGATCAATATATCTAACATCCTAGAATGGATAGGGGAAGAATTTATGAAGTCCTAGATGAGAAACACTGAGCAATAGATATTGGCTGTGGAAGGGAAAGTCCATTTTCTTCAGGAGTAGGGTCCCTGAGAGACTACTAATGGAAACTAAATTTCTGCTAAGCTCCTCTGTCTATATCTGCCACTTCTAAATCTCTACTTGCCTCCTGACACTATTCACCAGTTTATACCTAAGTATAGTGATGGATCAGGCTCAGCTTTTGTTTCTAAGAGTGCTTGGATTTATGAAAACATTGTTTTCATAAATGAAGATTCGACGCTTAGCTCCCACACATGCAGAAAACTTTAGGGCTTCAAAATTCAGTTTCTATTTGGACCCAGAAATTTAACAATATTTAAACACCACATATAAAAAGCCCATGCAGTGGAAACTTTCCGGAATCTAAGAGGGTAAGGACTCTTCAAAATTAATTAAATAAATAGAATAATGTTAAAAAAAATAAACTTCACCTTATTGTAATCTTGTGGTATTTTACATAATCTTTCTGAACAGTATACAACAAGCTATCAACCTGTAAATAAATAAGATGGTAGCTACATTTCTTCCCTCCATATTTTTGTTAGGTAAAGACTAGAATTCATTAGAAGGCTTGGGAGAGGGACATAGGAAGACAGGAACCATGAGCTCTGTAACCTTGAGTTTCAGGTCTTTCTTTAAATGCTTCTTAAAGCCACTGATCCATAGGCTACGAAATGGGACCCTTGAATAAAAGCAATATAAATTCTTTTCACTGAGAGGTAGTAGGTGTGTGATGGTTAACACTATGGTAGCCAGACATTAGGCTACTTCTTAATATCAAATTCCTGCTCTACCATCTTCTCAATGCATAACCTCAGCACGCTTCCCAAACTGAGAATACTCTTCTTCCCATTGGAAATTTTAAAATCGCCTCTTTATTACCTTCAGTACTATTTTCATTCATCCACGCAATAAACTTCTTTGTATCCCATGGTGAACTTCAGAAATACCAAAATAAATAAGGTAAATCCTGTGCCCATAGACTACTGCAGGAGGCAGGCACATACTTGGTGACCATAATCAGGAAAAGCCCTGGATAAGGACAGCTGCAGAGCGCCAAGGGTCACCAGCTCTGCTTACTGAGATAGAGTAAAGTACTGAAAAAGAACTACCACTTGATTGAGAGTTGGGAAATTGGTGCAATCCCAAGGCAATGCAAGGCAGCAGCGTGCCTCAACAGACTACATCTGAGGGGCTGAAGATCAGTCTGGAATGGCACACAGCACAGAACGGCTAGCACCCAGCACCTGTACAGAGCTGAACAAGACAGAGGCAGGAGACACCAAAAGTCCTCCCATAACTTGCCTCAAACTTGGGGCTATATCTGTGTTTCTGAGAACTTCCTAAATGAAGAGAATTGACTCTGGGCAAGATCACTGGCAAAGTGAGGAAACGGAATAGAACTGGACAAGGTTACAACAGTTATCCCCAGGTGACCTGTCAAGGAATAGGGCTTCCTATCACAGCATTTTGGTGGGATGCCTGGCTTAATGAACATCTAGGGTTTATTCTAGTTTGAACACTTGAATTGTTTTTGCTGTATTTTATATTAAATTTCAAAAGGCCATGGAGAAATACAGTGGTATATTATTTGTATTTTAATAAAGTTTGCCTGAAGATCAGAGATTAAAACAGTCCTACTGGTCAGCCTTACAGACCAGGCAGTGGTAACACATACCTTTAATCCCAGTAGCCACACTAGTTTGCCATAGAAACTGGGTGGTGAACGCCTTTAATCCCAGCCCTAGAAAGGAATGTAAAACAGGAAGAGACAGGTCTCACGTGCAGTCTCACTCTGAGATTCCTGGAGGCAGGATTGCCATTTTGGACTGAGGTGGAGGTAAGAGCCAATGACTGGCTGTTTTGCTTTTCTGACCTTCAGGATGTACCCCGATTTCTGTCTCTGAGTTTTTATTAATCATGATGCAGAGAAATACTTCTGATTTTGAAACAACTGAGGAATGGGGAGGGAAACCAGTATGTTTCAGTGGCAGAGTTGTCAGAAAAGTGCTAGGCAGGCACTTGGGACTCTAAACTGTAGTAAGAGGTGCAGGCCGCGTTCCCGGTGCCTGGCTAGCTTAGCCCCGAAATAATTACACAGAAACTGTATTCATTTAAAACTCTGCCTGGCCCATTAGTTCTAGCCTCTTATTGGCTAACTCTCACATCTTGATTTAACCCATTTCTAATAATCTGTATGTCACCATGAGGTCGTGGATTACCGGGAAAGATTTAGCGTGTCTGACCTTGCAGCTTCATGGCATCGGCTCTCTCTGCCTCTGTCTTCTTCTTCCCAGCATTCTGTTCTCTTTTCCCCGCCTATCTAAGTCTAAATAGTCTTTTGCCATTCTCCATTACTCTCAAATTGTGTTTATTTATAAATGATTGCCTTTATCATGAAAGCAATTAAATGCTTCTTTCTCCACCAGCCTTTTTTTCCCATCATTTACCCAACATTCTCTCTACCTGATTTAGTTTCAGCATCTAGAAAGGAAGATTTTCCAAAGCAAAGGTGAGTTTAAACCTAGCCAGTTGTCAGCCTCTGGTTTATTCCTAATTAACTGAGATGAAAAGAATCAAGGGTTATTGTTATTGAGCTTTTCAAAGCTCTCTGCTTGCATTATATTACCAAGGATTTGGCAAGAAGAATGTGTTTCATCCTTCTGAGATCTGAGAATGACAATGGGACAGATGATAGACTTCAAGAAAGTCATCACCTGGCTTCAGGCAGAAGCTGGGCTTTAGGGTGTTTTCCAAATTCCTTACTAAATAAAGCAGCAATATTGGAGGAACATACTAGAAAATGACATGACTAGAAGGTTCAGAGTCCAAACCCTATGTGAGTAATATCCTTGTATAGATGCTAAGCAACTGAGTATGTCTGAGAACCTCAGCATTAAGATAAAATGAGTTTGCTTCTCTGTAATGAGGTAACCAAAGGGAGCTTATTACCATTGCAGTTCTCATTCATACAGCCAGGAAACAGGTTATGATCCTATGGAGGTGAGAAAAAAATGAGTCTGTAAGAATCTCATATGATTCATAAACTAACACCCTAACAGCAGAACAAAGGGAAAAGAAAATGTTATGTGGGGTGGTAGACGCCTGCAATCTCAGGGTTACAGAGCTTCAGGCAGGGCAGTAAAAAATTTGTAGTCATTTGGGCCTACATAACATGGCATTGTCTCAAAAAAGGGAGAAATGGGAGATGGCATAGACACAGAATAAATCCACTGAAGATCGTAGATCAGCTTCAAGAAAGAAATAAATGGTAGGTCTAAGAACATTGTTAAGTGGAAAACTTGCCTGACATATCTAAGACCCTGAGGTTGATCTACAGGACTGGGTATTTGTTTGTTTGCTTGTTTTGATTTTGTTGTTGTTGTTGTTGTTTGTTTGTTTTTTCTTTTCTTAATTTTAAATATAGCACTGAGAATTTGAACAAAGTTTCTTGAGAAAGATAACAGTTTTCTATATTGAACATTTCGTAGAAAAAAACGCCTCTTTTAGAAACCATAACCAGGGTTGCCCTTGACCCATGCCTTTCTAACACCTTGGCAGCCTCTTTGCTGGGCCTGTCCCCAACCCTAGCAGACTCCTGCCACTCAGGTGAGGCCAAACCAGTCAGAACCAGGGTAAATCACACTAGCCATGAGTGACCATCCTCCCAGTGGAACTGGACCTGCTCCCTGCCTGGATTCCTCCTTTCCTGCAGTCCAAGCCATCCCAGCTTATTGCTGGTCCTACTGCTGAGTCCTACCCCCAACAACAGCAGAATGGCTCCATTCAGAAGCAGGTCATACCAGTCAGAACAGAATCAGCATTCAACTTTTCAGGTGCAGGCCACACCAGTCAGAAGAACTGAGACCTTACTCCACATCCTCTCCAGCGTAAGCTGTCATCAGTGTTTTGCCAGTGCGTTCAAGTGTACTTCCCACTTTCTCTTCTATGAGGTTCAGTGTGTTTGATTTTATGCTGAGGTCTTTGATCTATTTGAACTTGAGCTTTGTGCATGGTGATAGATACATGTTGATATCCAGTTATACCAGCACCATTTGTTGATTATGTTTCATTTTTTCCATTTTATATTTTTTTTTGCTTCTTTGTCAAAAGTCAGGTGTTCTTAGGTGTGTGGGTTGGTATCTGGATCTTCAATTCGGTTCCATTGGTCCTCCTGTCTTTTTTTTATGCCATTAACAGGCTGTTTTCAGTACTGTAGCGCTGTAGTAGAGTTTGAAGTCTGGGATTGTGATGCCTCCAGAAGTTCTCTTGATCTACAGGATTGTTTTGATTATCCTGGGGTTTTGTTTTTTTATATGAAGTTGAGTATTTTTCTTTTGAGGTCTGTGGAGAATTTTGCTGGGATTTTGATGGGCATTGCATTGGTGGGAGAATAAACTTGTACAGTCACTTTGTATATCAGTATGGCGATTTCTCAGAAAATAGAAACAATCTACCTCAAGACCCAGCAATGCTGCTGTTGGGTATATACCCAAAAGACACTCAATCATACCACAAGGACATGTGCTCAACTATGTTCATAGCAGCATTATTTGTAATAGTAATCATTAGTTCGTACTTCAAAAATCTGCTCTCTACAAAATTGGAAAAATCTAAAAGAAATGGGCAAATTTATTGATAGATACCTCTTACCAAAGTTAAGTCAAGATTAGATAAACCATTTAAATCGATCTCTAATGCCTAAGGAAATAAAAGCAGTCATTAAAAGTCTCCCAACCAAAACAAACAAATCTAGGGTAAGATGGTTTTAGCGCAGAATTCTATTCAAAAAAGAGCTAACACCATACTGTTAAAATTATTTAATAAAATAGAAACGGAAAGAACATTGCCAAATTCTTCTTATGAGATCACAGCCACCCTGATACTGAAGAGTCCAAGAATAAAAAATTAAAATGTAGATTCCAGAAATAGGTATGTAAAAATAAAGAAATATAAAGTTGTAAGCCTAGGAGAATGAGAACAGACTGTCAGTAACTTTCTCAGCATCTTGAGGATTAACAAATAACAGTGGGTTACTCTGTTTTACAACCCATAGCTCTACTTACAGGGCCAAAGCATCACTCTGCAAACTGAGAGCTAGCCTATGGATATGAGCTGAGTCAACTTTTGGGAAATAGATATATGACCTCTGGGTTATGCATTATCCCTCTTATGTGAAACTGGCAGCATCAAAGGGGAGACCACAGGGCTTAAGTAAACATCACCTAAAAATACCAGGGAAGACAATAGATTAAGTGCAAACACTAATTTAACTTAAAAAAAAAGACTCTGTTAATGGAGGTTGAAAAGTAAGGCAATCTGTATCTGAGTTTTACCTTGAGATTGTAAAAATTTCATCTTCATACCTAATGCTTGGTGCCCATACTATTAAAAAAATGGGTTCAGAAACCAGCCTCTGCCACAAGTCTAACAAAAGCCTCCTTCAATATGTTTATGTAATTTTCTACAAACTTTGAGCAACTTTTATTTGCCCTGCAAAGCTAAAGATTTATCTAGATTGGGCCATATGTTTGACCTGTGAGTAGGTGGATAAGTATGGTTAAGTCAAGATGATGATGTAGGATGTCCTTCTGTATATATAATTGCTTTTATTGGTTAATGAATAAAGCTGCTTTGGCCTATAGCAGGGGAGAATATAGCCAGACTGAAAGAGTAGGTGGAGTCAAAGAGATGCCATGTAGCCACTGAAAGAGACAGATGCTGGACAGAACAATACCTACTGGTAAACCACGAGCCTTGTGATAAAATACAAAATAATAGGACTGTGTTCATTTAAGATATAAGAGTTAGCTAGAAATATGCATGAGCCTGCTTCGGGGCTGAGGCTCTGGGGACACAATGGTGAGTGCAAGGCTGCAGGAGTTTCTTTGTTCCATAGAGCCGGCATCTACCAAGCCCACCCATTTGTCTGCAAGGTCCTTGGCCAGCAAGTGGCCCTGACCAAGTACCAGCAGATCCATCCGGAAAGGATCCTTAGATCCATCACCACAACCTACTTCAGGGAGGAGGGGATATGAGAGCCAACTCCAGTGCTGAGAGGACCTAAGAGAGGGCAGAACAAGAAAAATCCCCAAGTACACAGTTAGCCACAGCAAAAAAACAGACCAAGCCGCTGAGACTCTCCTGACCACATTTGAAGGAAGAGATGGGCAGGCGCCAATGCAAGAATTCCTCCAACAACCTGAAAAGCAACATGACAACACCAGAATCCAGCCAATATGCAACAGGAAGACTGGAACAACCTAATCCAGAAGAAGTAGAAAAAATCGACATTAAATGTAACATTACAAAAGTGATAGAGACCATTAAAGAGGATGTGAAAAAATTCCTTTAAAGAAATGGAGGAGAAGACTAACAAAAAGTTAGAAGAAATGAATAAATCACTCAAAGATACCCTAGAAAACCAAGAAAAAGCAACCAAACAGGTAATGGAAACAGTTCAAGACTTGAAAACTGAAATGGAGGCAATGAAGAAAACAGAAACCAAAGGATGGCTGGATATGGAAAATCTGGGTAAATGAACAGGAACTACAGAGAAAAGTATAACCAACAGAATACAAGAGATAGAAGAAAGAATATCAGACACTGAAGATACTATAGAGAATATAAACTCACTGATCGAAGAAAACAGCAAATCCAACAAAATCTTAACACAAAACATCCAGGAAATCTGAGACACCACGAAAAAAACATACCTAAGAATAATAGGGGTAGAAGAAGGAGAACTCCAGCTCAAAGGCCCAGAAAGTATATTCAACAAAATTATAGAAGAAAACTTTCGCAACCTAAAGAAGGATATTACTATGAAGGTATAAGAAGCACACAGAACACCGAATAGACTGGATCAAAAAAAAAATCCCCTTGCCATATAATAATCAAAACACAAAACATACAGAAGAAAGAAAGAATATTAATAGCTGCAAAGGAAAAAGGTCAACCCATCAGAATTACACCCGACTTCTCTATGGAAACCATGAAAGCCAGAAGGTCTTGGATAGATATGCTGCAGACACTAAGAGACCATGGATGCAAGTCCAGACTATTATACTCTGCAAAGCTTTCTTTCACCATTGATGGAAAAAACAAGATATTCCATGATAAAAACAAATTTAAGCAATACATAGCCACAAACCCAGCCTTACAGAAAGTACTAGAAGGAAAACCACAACTAAAGGAAGCAAACAACATCCAAAATAACCCAGACATCTAACAACCCTCCACCAGCACAACTCAAATAAGGGAAACACACAAACTCTACCACTAAAAAAAAAAAAAAAAACAGAGTTAACTGGTCATTAATATCACTTAATATCAATGGACTAAATTCACCTATAAAACGGCACAGGTTAAGAGAATGGATGCAAAAACAGGATCCAACATGCTGATGTTTACAAGAAACATACCTCAACCTCAAAGACAGACATTATCTCGGAGTAAAGGGTTGGGAAAAGGTTTTTCAATCAAATGGACCTAAGAAACAAGTGGATGTGGCTCTACTAATATCTAACAAAGTCGACTTCAAACTAAAATCAATCAGAAAAGATGGAAATGGACACTTTATACTCATAACAGGAACAATTCATCAGGATGAAGTTGCAATCCTGAATATATATGCCCCTAATATAAAAGCACCCACATATGTAAAAGAAACATTACTAGAACTCAAAGCACACATCAAACCCCACATACTAATAGTAGGAGATTTCAACACTCCTCTCTCACCAACGGACAGGTCAACCAGACAGAAACCTAACAGAGAAATAAGAGAACCAACGGAGGTAATGAATCAAATGGACTTAACAGATATCTATAGAACATTCCACCCAAATAGGAAAGAATGTACCTTCTTCTCAGCATCTCATGGAACCCTCTCGAAAATTGATCACATACTCCAAAATATATAAAGAACTCAAGGAACTAGACATTAAAATTCTAAATTACCCAATTAAAAAATGGGGTACTGAACTGAACAGAGAATTCTCAACAGAAGAAGTTCAAATGGTCAAAAGATACTTAAGGTCATGTTCAACTTCCTTAGCAATCAGGGAAATGCAAATCAAAACAACTTTGAGATACCGTCTTACACCTGTCAGAATGGCTAAAACAGAAAACACCAATGATAGCCTATGCTGGAGAGGATGTGGAGTAAGGGGAACACTCATCCATTGCTGGTGGGAATGCAAACTTGTGCAACCACTTTGGAAATCAGTGTGGCGGTTTCTCAGGAAATTGGGAGTCAATCTACCTCAGGATCCAGCGATACCACTCTTGGGAATATACCCAAGAGATGCCCAATCATATTTCAAAACATTTGTACAACTATGTTCATAGCAACATTATTTGTAATAGCCAGAACCTGGAAACAACCTAGATGCCCCTCAGTGGAAAAATGGATCAAGAAAGTGTGGAATATATACACATTAGAGTACTACTCAGCGGTAAAAAACAATGACATCTTGAATTTTGCATGCAAATGGATGGAAGTAGAAAACACTATCCTGAGTGAGATAACCCAGACCCTAAAAGATGAATATGATATGTACTTACTCATTAGTGGACTCTTGCCATAAACAAAGGACATTGAGCCTATAGTTCACAAGCCTAGAGAAGTCAAATAACACGGTAAAACCAAAGAAAAAAATATATAAATCCACCCGGAAATTGAAAGCAGACAAGAATGCCAGGCAAAAGTTGGGAGCATGGGGTGGGGGTAGGGATGGGGGTGGGGTTATGAGAAGGGGAGAGGGGGAAAGAGAAGGCAGTAGGGAAGGATTGGGGAGTGCTTGGGGGAGGGGGAAAGCTGAGATGGAGGAAGGGCAGATATAGGAGCAGGGAAGAAGATATCTACACTAAGGGAGCCATTTTAGGTGTTGCAAGAGATTTGGCTCTAGAGGGGAACCCAGGTGTCCACAGGGATGTCCCCAGCTAGGTCCTTGAGCAGCAGAGGAGAGGATGCCAGAACTGGTCTTGCCCCATAATCACACTGATGATTATCTCAAATATCACCATAGAATCTCTGTCTGGCAATGGATGGAGATAGAGACAGAGATTCACATCAGAGCACTGGTCTGAGCTCCCAAGGTCCAGTTGAAGAGCAGGAGGGAGAAGATGAGCAAGGAAGTCAGGACAGTGAGGGGGTGGTCTACCCACTGAGACAGTTTGCCTGACCAAATGGGAGCTCACCAAATCCAGCTGGACTGGGACTGAATGAGCATGTGATCAAACTGGACTCTCTGGTTGTGACTGACAATGGGGGCTGACTGAGAAGCCATTGATAAAGGCACTGGGACTTGTTTCTACTGCATGTACTGCCTTTTTGGGACCCAATCTATTTGGATGCACTGTTCCTAGGCCTGGATGAAGGGGGGAGGGCCTTGAACTTCCCACAGGGCAGGGTACCCTCTCTTAAGTCTGGGAATTTCTCTAGCACCAGATTCCTCCCTAAGCCCATAATTATTCCCTCTATCAACATATTTCTTTCCTTGCTCTCTCTCTCTGTCCCTCCCCCAACTCAATTATCCTGTTCCCTCAAGTTCTCTTCCTCCCTTCCCCCACCATGCTCACAATTTACTTAGGAGATCTTATCTCTTTCTCCTTCCCAGTGGCATCCATGCAAGTCTTTCTTATCATTCTCCCTGTTACTTAGCTTCTCAGGAGTTGTGGATTGTAGCCTGGTTATCCTTTTCTTTATTTCTAATATCCACTTGTAAGTGAGTACATACCATATTTGTTTTTCTGGTTACCTCACTCAGGATGGTTTTTTACTAATTTCATCCATTTGCCTGTAAATTTCAAAATGTCATTGCTTTTTACTGTTGAGTAATACTCCATTGTGTAAACGTACCACATTTTCCTTATCCATTCTTTGGTTGAGGGATATCTAGGTTGTTTCCGGGTTCTGGTTATTATGAATAATGCTGTTATGAACATAGTTGAGCAAATGCTCTTGTGGTATGAGTATGCATCCTTTGGGAATAGGCCCAAGAGTGGTATAGCTGGATCTTGAGATAGGAAAGATAGTTTTCAAAACACTGGAAATAAGACAAAAGAGGACAGTGATCCCCAGAGAGGGGAATAATTGGGGCAAGAACTGTAATTGTTCTACTCTGAGATGGCCAATGAAGGAGGACAAATGCCTGGCAAATGCAATTAATTTAGGAAATGAAGCTGAACGTCTTGGGGATCAAGGCAGCTGAAGAACAGAGCAACAAACGAGAAAGGAAACTGCAGAGATCTGAAAAGATTTTTGCACTGTAAAGTAGTGATCGGCACATGTGGGGGCAAATACACAGCACTGAAGCAAGCCCCACCCAAATGGAACAGGAGCAGCACCTGACTTCCACAAGCACACCTCACTGCTTCAAAGACACAGGAATTAGCAATAATATAATAAAGAAGTTTATTTTCAGTAGTAGAAATTGTCATCTTTAGAGTGAGCACCTAACTTCTTAAAAGCAAGGCTCAATGGGGAGAAACCATCTCCAAGCAAAACAACCTGCATTTCAGAACAAGCTCCAAGGACACTGATAGAAATATAAAAACATTCAGCATCCAACATGGTAAAAATTCACATCTGGCATCCTAACACACGTGCTAAGATGGAAAATAAACCCATAATGAGGAAAGAAATCAATTAATCACAACTGCACAGAGCTAAAATAAATCTTAAAGTCTGAAGGAAAGGCAATGGGAACAGCTGCTGTAGCTATTCTCCATATGCTGAACGCCATGTATAAAAGCAGAAGGTATTTTTAAAGACCCAAATTGTTCTTCTAGAATTAAAACCTCAACTTCACAGCATAAAAAATACTCTATTAAAAAAAAAGCATTTAAAACCTGAAGAAGAGAAGAACAGCAAATTGGACGATGGCACAGCAACAGAAACCATTTGTATGAATTGCCAAAACAAAACACAGGGGAGGGAAGCAAAGATGATGAGGACATGGAGGAGGAAAAAGAAACAGGAGGAAGAGGAGGAAAAAGGGGAAAGAGAAGGAGAAGAGAAGGAGGAGGAGAGAGCATCCAGGATCATAATATACAAGTAAGAACGTCTGCAAAGAGAGGGAAGATATCTGAAGATTAAAAAATAAAATGTTTCTACAAGTGATAAAAACTATAAATTCATAGAGTAAAAACCACAGGGATTTTTTTTACATGAAGAACATTACACTAAAACACATTATAGCCAAATGACTCAAAACCAAGGATAAAATATAAACCATAAAAGCAGACAGAAAAAAATATTCAGTTTATAATATGAAGGTAGTTGATTCAAAAGGGCATAAAAATCCAGGACATGTAGAGCATTTAAAACAGGTACTAAAAATATAACACAAACACTGATAGAAATGCAAGGAGAAAGGAATCCATATTTAACAAGGGGAGATGAAAGGGGCCAGGGAGAGGGATTACACAGGTGTCTGAGGATCCTTCCAGGGCTTGTGCTTTTGCTAAATATTAGAACTGTGGTCATGGGTTTATAATGATTTACTTACAAAAGAATTCAGTAAATTCTACATCTCCAGTGTCAGTTATTTATTCTACATCAACCACATGGTAATAAAGCTGCTAAAATCTAAAGGGCAAAAGGAAGGAAGGATTGGTGGTACATGTAAAATTAGACAAAGACAGTATCTGTGTAGTGATATTTCATTTGTTTTTTAATAAATAAAGCTTGCCTGAAGATCAGAACACAAAACAGTCACACTAGTTAGCCATACAGGCCAGGCAGTGGTGACACACTCTTTAATCCCAGCAGCCACACTAGTCAGTCATAGATGCCAAGCGGTGCTGGTGCATGCATTTAATCCCAACACTAGAGAGAAATATAAGGCGGAATGAGACAGGAACTCACTCTCTTTCACCCTGAAGATTTCATAGCAGTAAGAGCTCTCTAGTGGCTTGGCTGCTTTGCTTTTCTGATCTTTAAGTAAGCATTATTTATTAAAATACAAATGAAATACCACTACACATCAGAGTCCCCAATCTCTCTCTACACAGATGCAGTGACTCTACCCTGCCCTTTGTCCCACCTAGTACCCATCACCTGCAGTATATTCATTCTAAGTGCAATTTTGTTTTTCCTTGAAGTCTTATTCAGCTGGTGACCCCTCATTTCAGAGTGTAGCAGGAGAAAGGAGGCCTCCTCCTCTACCATAGTTTCAGGGTAACTCGCTTTGGTACCAGGAAATATTGACAGACAGTGGGAGGAGTTTCTCAACCCTGATTGTTACAGTCCAGTCATGTAAAGTCTTTTGTTTCAAGCAATACTTAGGTAACATGGGAAGAGAGAAGCTCACAGAATCCTCAGCATTTTAAAATGTTATCAGTTCACTTCCCAACACAAAGTGAAAGTGTATAAGGTTATGAAATCATTGTAAGATCATGTATGTCTTTGCTCTGGATCAATACCTTGTCTCTGGTTCTCTTTATGTAATAACGGGAAAAGTCATTGTCAACAAATACCTTCTCCTGTTCTACCCAGTTACACCTAAAAGTAAGTCCTTAATATCTTTGTAGGAGGTGATTCATTTGTTAAAACATCACTTAGAGAGGCCAGGAATATAATTCATTAAGAAAAGTGATTCCTCACAAACATGAGGACATATAGTTGATCCTCAGAACAAAGATAAAAATGCCCAGTATGGTGGCATGCTCTTAAGACCCTAGCATGGGGAGGTAGAAACATGAGGACCCAGTGGTTAGTTAATCCATCATTATTGTCTAATTAGTGAGCATCAGGCTATTGAGAGACCCCAGCTCTGAAGAGCTGGATAATACACATGGGGATGGCACGAGGTTTATTGGAGGCCTCTCCATGCATGTGCATGCATTCACTTGTGCGCACAGCCACACACATCTGCATAACTATTTTAAATAAGTAAATGAAACATAAAGCACCACCCTTCATCACTCAGAGAAAGGCTAGATCAATCTCTGAAGCCAGAAGTTGGAAAAGCTGATCATTCCAACAATTCAGAACAACTGTGGGTCTATTTCTCTACCGTGTTTACATAGAAATTCTTGGTCTTTAAAGCAGACTGATGCTGGATTTTGATGTGACACATATTAACCTCCAATGTGGTCAACGTGGATTTTTTTGTTTGTTTGTTTTTGGGGTTTGTTATCGTTGTCACTGTTGTTGTTGCTTTAAGGTGGACATCTACTTGAGTGATGCTGAAGTGGTAAATTTCTATTGGATAGCCTTACTCCACAGTTTGAAAGTTTTTTTAAGGAAAAGAAAAGGAGAACTGTGGCTGGTATCTGTACTCCAAATGAAATGGACCTGGTGTCCCCCACTGTCCATCACCTTCTCGGGAATGAGGAAGATATTTCTCAGTTGATAGGCAAGAACTCGATCCACAGATTCATCTTGCTTAGAATCTGTATTATGACTATCTAATATATTCAATCACATTTCCGTTTCTGGGAGCAGATGAAAGGTGGAATGCCTGGGTTTCTAAATTAATTCCTTTTATTCCTTTTAAAGACAGGTATCTCTGCTCTCTGCTCATTTCTTATTTATAAGCCAAACTTCCTGGCTGAAGTATCTCCAGTTCTTCCCCAAAGCTAAAAGGTTTCAAAGTAACTGAAGTCTAGATTTTTTTCAAAGTGCCTAGTGATTCACTCCTTAAACTCCCATACTCCTTTGAAATTAATTTAAAAAGAAGTCAGTATTCCAAGGTTAACTCCACATACCCACATCTGTGACAGAATGGCTGCTAGCTCAATACAGTTATTGAAATAGCATTCTGATTTCAAGCAGTGGAAATCCAATCCAAATCAGCTTATACAAAAGAAGAGAGAAGGAATAAGGAAACAGAGAGACAAGAATAAATGTCTCCTACACACACATGCATGTGTGTGAGCATGTGTGTATTGGGCACATGTTTTATTCATATCTGGTTTTCCCTGTGATTTTTCATCTGTGCTTCTCTACTACACATAGGGCTTTTTCTGCCTCTGCATATATCCATAAGGATCTCCAGGCTTTATCTGTCCACACAATGACGAGAACAAGAATGCTGTCTCCTAACTTCTAATTTAAAACATTCCACGAAAAGATTTTGATACTCTTCCCAAATCCTGTGATGTTATCATTTCCTATCTCTGCTCCAAAATCATAGTTTAGATAGAGAGGAAGAGGAAGGAGAAAGAGGAGGGAAAATGAAAAGTATGGAAAGATGGAGGAGGAAATTAAGGCACCTAAGACTTCTAAGGGAATAGTCAGACACTGGGAAAAACAGTCTAACGAGTAATCTTACATTTCACTTATAACCATATCCTCAAAATACACTAAAGGCATTTTCATTTTATACATATCACATTTTAAAACAATAATGACTATTGCAAGAGATAAGCAAGCTGCAATTAGCAAAGATGTCTTAATTGCATAGTTCAAAAAATAGTTGTAAACTACTTACAGTTTTATTTGACAGATCAAAACTTTTCTCCTTGAGATTTCACAGTTGAAAACTCATTATTCTAGCATGTACATTCATGTGTTAGTTAAAATAACCACTTCATAAAATATGGTAGCTTCTCACTTTCTTAACTATGGAAGTGTTGAAGCTCATATTTGCCTTTGCGTCTCAGGTTACTCAGCAATGTTTTTCCAAGTATGGTCCTACCTAGAGAACTAGACAGCCTTATTATAATACATTCAAACCATGACAAATCTCATCTATTTTCCAAATTTTTAAACTAGGATTTTTTTCCTGTTTCTGTTTTAGTTGTGAAAAGAATGATGTCAGATGAGAGAAGACATTGGGTGACAAGAAAACTAAACTCATATCATACCATCATGTGATCTCTGCCAATGGATCCTCCATCTAATGTAGATTTGGACCTCTTTCTGGAGCCATATCCAGTGAACGCCATTAGAGCTCACTGCAAAACCTAGAACCAACGGATGCTCTCCGTGTATAGACACACACCTAGACACCTTGTGAATATCTGAAAGTTATATTAGGAAAAACTAAACATGTTCTCTTATAGACACATGTGACCACTAAAAACACAAGTTATCTTTACATAAAGAATTCTTTACAGAAAAAGAATATTTGTTATAACCAAAAAATACAGAAAATATAAGAAAAACCTTTCATGAGATGATGCTATATGGTAGTTTTTGCCATTTGCTATGATATTTGTAGGCATTTGTATAAAATTAAATCTTTTCCAAAAAGATGACAATTAGTTGCAAAGTATAATTTAGCCATATTAATGTATCACTATTTAATTTCTATGGATGAATATTTATTTTTCTATTTTCCAATTATAAGTAAGACTTAAAAACTCACATCTATAAAGGATTTTTCCAACATTTATTATTATTTCCTAGAATGGGATTATTAGATAAACAGTGGTGAATTATTTTCAAACTCTTCACATATTATTAAATTACTTGAGAGTAAAGGTACATCAGCCTTCCTCTTAGTAATATCACCTAAGAGTGACTATTTCCCTTCATCTTTGTTATCACTAGAATTGTCATATGACCAAAATATTTTAATCAAAGATTTTAAACAAAATTTTCAAGATAGAAATTCAAACTGGATTTATTTTTTATTTACTGGTTGACTTCATCTGCCCCATGGCTAGGATCCCTAAAATTGTTGCTTATTAAATGCAACGAAGAAGCTTTATCTCCCATTCTTTACCCATACAGAATTTTGGAGTATCTGCCAGAAGCTTACATGGTAGTATGCAGTGTTAGTTGTGCTTATTTCTCCATACCAAGAATGAAAAATATCCTCTGAATCCACACATTAAGTCCTTTATGCTGCAAACTAATGACCTATCCCCTCAGTTCAGGTACCCGAAAATTTCAGTACATGGGTTGCATGCAGCCACCCACTTATCCCATTGCCTTCTCCCTCTCCCCCTTCTCTGTAGTCTCTTTGAGTAGAAAACTTAAGTCTACTCATTGGACACAACAAGGGATCTGCTACCCTATAGAATCTGCTAGAACAGTATAATGTGTCATTTCCATTTCCTGATACCAGTTAACAGTACTGAAGGAAGGTAGATAGTGAGGATGTTCAAGGGAGAGATGGATAAGCTATGATTGTGTATCCATGGTAACCGTTCTACTAACCAAACCCACAAAGGAATGTTCACACCCACTTAATACATACTTGAGATTTCTAGTATGCACTTAAGATACTATGAAACTTGCTTATTTTCAGTCTCACTATGGTCACAACAAAGACTCCCAAAAGATAAGGCATGAAAGGTGATCTAAGGCCACACTGTGTGTAGCTACCTCCATAGCACTATGGGCAGAGACCGTATCTAATAAATTTTGACTTCTCCAAATAACTAATGCTGTACTTCATGCACAATAAAGTTTAATGAGACTATGTATTTGCTGAATCAAATCATTTATACTGAAATTAAATGTGATCAATAAAGGATGAACTTAATTCTATCAGTGAAAATTTTTTCTCTACAAAAAGCCAACTTTTATCACACTGTGTGGAGGGATGATTACATGTATGCAGTTACTGATCATAAAAATTTATTCATCATGCTTGGAGAATTTTTATCAGATATTTACTGTATGTCATAGGATCTAGCAATTTATTTTCTGAAAATTTATTTTACAGATAAATATATCCACACACAAAGACAAAAAAAGTGCACATAATATTTGCTGCATTCTCTTTAAAAGAAAATAAAGTCAATGAGTATGTTTATTACTAAAAGATTAGTTAAATAATAATTAGTCCATACATTTCTAACATGACAGATAATGTAATTTCCTTGGTATGAACCAAAATGTACAGATAAACTGAGATCATAAGGGTTCGCACCTATAATCCCAGCATTCATTCAGAAGAATTGATACAAGTTCAAGGTTTGCCTGGGATATATAGTTAAACTTCAGGCCAGCCAAGACTACATAATATGTAAAACACTATCTCAAAACAAGAATATATGTGCATGTGTGTGTGTGCACATATAGACAGACAGACAGACACCTAGATAGATATGAAAGTTCTTCAAGAAAAAGCAGTATAAGGGGGAAAAATAAATTAAGAAAGAATGTATCCTCAGAATAATATTATGTCATGGTGTATGAAAGTAAACAAATACCGTTGATGTTTTCTAGGTTAAAACCAATTAAAACTAATAGCCAAGGATTTAGATATGAAAGATACATGTTTGTAGTAAGGAGGCACGGGCTTGCTTTTCATCCTGGTCACCAGGCTCCCGGCCGCCCGGCTAGCTTAACCCCCAAAATAACCACACGGAAATTGTATTAATTAAATTACTGCATGGCCCATTAGTTCTAGCCTCTTACTGGATAACTCTCACATCTTGATTCAACCCATTTTTAATAATCTGCATAGCACCACGAGGCCATGGCTTACCGGGAAAGATTCCTAACCAGCGTCAGTCTCAGACAGGAGTTTCATGGCATCTGCCACACTACCTTCTTCCCAGCATTCCATTCTGTCTACTTGGCCTACCTGATTTCTGCCCTATCAAAAGGCCAATGCAGTTTTCTTTATTCATCAATGAAAGCAACACAAATACAGAAGAACCTCCTACACCACATGTTTAATTATCAACTCACTGCTCGAATTTTTATTCTGTGTTATGTCCTTATATTTCATAATTTTAAAGCATTAGAACAGAAATAAATTTGTAGTATTACAAAGGTAAAGGGGGCTTCAGTGACCATCGCCTCGGAAGGGAGAGACAACAATTGCCTTATTGTGTGTTCCTGGACACACAACTATTTAGTGACAGAATTCCAGCTGAGGCTAAGCTCCTTAAGTAATCTACAAGCTACATGTCATTTCCTGAGCATGTACTACATGCAATCAATTAGAAACATTATCCTAAGCACTTCAGATAGAATATCTCGAATTTTTAAGAACCCTTCTAAGAACATGCTGGAAAACTGGTTTTCATTTTTCAGGGCATTTGTAAAGATTGAACAAATTCTCTTCTGGGTGCAAACAACATGAATCGCCAGCTACTTTACACATATGAACTCTTATCTCTATTATTTCATAAAGGTAAAACATTTCTATTAATCAATAAGAAAAATGAAGACCTTGCTAATAATCCAATAACTGGTAAGTGTCAAGCCTGGGATGTTAACTCTAAACGACACAATTCCTTGAGACCATTGATAGTGTGATAGAGTGGTTTTGAAGTTTTACAATCTATGATTTAGTTAGTACATTAGAAAATCAGTATGATTTCTGTGTGTTCCATGTACCTCTTTCTAATTCTGAAGCCAAAATCTCTTTATCAGCATTGACTACTGATGAGCAAACCTTGGCTCAGTAAGCGAAAATTAACACTGAAAACACTGTAGAGTTCAAGCAAAATTCTGGGCACACAGAGCTTCTTCTCTTTTGGAAGGAATTTAAAAATTCCCCAAACAAAAATCTTAATGTTGCAAACTAATTACTGTGCATCTGCTACAATAATTACTATATTCAGTAATTTTCAATTCAATTCTTTTAAAATTGGGCTTCACAAAGCTTCCAGGGACAGGTATTTTAGTTTCATGACTCAACTTAATTTTTTTTCATCCTCAATTGCATGCTTCCAACTGTATACACGAACAATACCACAAGAGACAAGGTTTTGTCTTCTCAGATCTACAGTTTTCCAGTTTCCAATATCCGGCTCTGGGACCAAGCTAAACAGATTGGCTTTATTTCTGTTTAAGTTTCTCTTCTACACAGTATATCTCTTCTTAAAAGGTATGTGTGTGTGTGTGTGTGTGTGTGTGTGTGTGTGTGTGTGTGTAGGTCCAGAATTGGGAATCGGATACCCTACAGCTGGAGCTTGTGAGCCACCTGACCTAAAAGCTGAGAACTGAATGTCAATCCTTAAAGGAACAGCAAGCATTTTTAAGCACAAGAACATCTCTCCAGCCTCAAAATAGCATATTTTAAGTAGGTGCATACATATACAACTCATTTCTCATGAAAATTATACAATGTCACTTGTTTTTCTATTCCAGGACTTGCAGCCACTGTTGTCACAATGTTATCTGGTTATGTGATCAAAACACGACACCATCTTCAGTCTAACCGGATCATTTAACGAGTGAGAAGAATAAGAAAACAATCTCACAGTCTTCTATACTTCTGTGCGGTTACTTCATTCCTTTGTATGTATCCAGACTTCCACCTACTACTATTGCCAGTTTCTACTTGTGGGGCTTCCTATGGTTACTATACTGCAAGTCTGCCAGTGATGGATTTGATTCAGACTGAAGTAATCTGAAGAAGTTGTCATTTTGTTTTCATTTTTTAAAAATATTTTTTTTTAGTGTGGAATACCACACTGAGTCTTTTTCACATTGCTTTGATGTTGTGGCTCTTGCATCATCTCACTGATGACATTCTTTCTGGTGACAGTTCTGCAGAGTTCCCTGTCTTTGTCCCTCTATACAATATATCTGGTGTCTGCGGGCTTGTTTTCTCTTCATCTCTTGTTTTGTGCAATTTGACCATAGATTGCCTTTGAAGAGTTGTCTTTGTTTCTCATTCTTGGAGTTCTTTAAGCTTCTTGAATTTATATGTCTATAGCTTTCATAAATTTTGAAGACTTTTGGCTGTTATCTATTTAAATTGTTTCTATCCACACCCAAAGCTTATTTTGTTCATGGAGTACAACAGTACAAATGTCTTAGCTACTTTCTCATTTCTGCAATAAAATACCTTGACAAAGACAAATTATGAAGGAAGGGTTGGTTTTAACTTATCTATCGTTCCAGAGGGATGCAATTGTCATGGTCAAGGAGACAGGGCTACAGGTAGGGACACATAGCTGCAGGAGCAGGAGGCTGGCTGGCCACCCACACTCAAAAAAGCAGAGAGTAAACAGGAAGTGGGGCTATACTACAAAGCCTCCCCAGGTCTACCCCCAGACATCAGGTGATCTACTTCCTCCAGTGATACTCCTCTTCCTAAAGATTCCACAACCTCCAGAAATAGTATCCCCAACTGGGGACTAGTGTTCAAACATGTGCACCTGTGGGGGACATTCCGTATTCAAACTACCACAGCAAACTTGAAGTTGTCTCTAAGTCCCTGATATTCTTCCATGTCTCTTGCTGTTTCACTTTGGATAGTATCTATCTATTGCTTTGTCAGATTCATGCAGGAGGAAGATGTCATGCCTGCGGGTGTAGCTCAGTGTAAGTGAGGTAAGGCCCTGAATTTGACCTCCATCATTGCAAAACTACATATGCTATTTTATATAATATATATTTGTATATTTAATGTGATATATAATATTTGTATATTTGATATAATATGCATGTATTCATATAAAATATGTATAGATATTTTAAAGAGTCTCAACAGACTTACTAGAATATATGCGTATATGCTGTGGAGTAACAACATTTTTAGGACAAGAATGCTCTGACTATAGTCTAACACATCGATAAATGACAATGTCATATTGTGATATCAGAAAGGCCGGACTCCCCTGGTTGAAGACTTAGAGTTCTGCAGGTTGGAAGATTAGGTTCAAAACCCAAAAAGGCTTCCACTGATGTACTAGCTCTGGAAGTTAGATAGGTAATTGATCTCCCAATATCTCTATTTTCATATTTCTAACAGAGGTAATGAGACTACCTCATCTCCAAGTTGTGTTTCATGAGTTAATATAAGCAAAGTACCCAATGCCTATCATATAATAAGATCTCCTTACAATGACAGTTTTTCTTGCTCTGTTCATCAGTTCATCCTCTTTCAATCTACTAATCAAATATTTTCAATGGCCTCTACTTTTTACTCGTAAAACACACACACATACACACACACACACACACACACACACACACACACACACACACACACTGCCCTCTGAGAAACTCCATAATGTGCAATCAGTCACCTAACCTACTTTGCTCTTCTCCCGGGTGTCCACTGTCAGCAATTATAGAAAATAGATTCAATACCCATTACGTTTGTTGACTGGGTAAGCAGAATTTTGAGGGGGAACATGTTTAGAAAACATAAGTAGAGCAGAATAACTGTGCCACAGAGTACACATGAGGAAACGGGGAAAACGGGACAAAGGAGACTGCACACGGGCTTTGGCATATCAAATGCTCTTTCTCTGCTTTATCCTGACTGGAAAGAGTTAGTGTACAAGTATTCCACAGTGTCTCTGAAGTTTCCATCACTCTACCCATTCAATTTTAAATTCTACTGCTCTGTTGGGGAGATTTCAATAATATTTATTACAAAGATACGCTATGAGATCATTCCAGAACATAAATGCCCCCTCTTTCTAATATTTCATAAATACCTTAAAATCTATACAATCCATTGTTCTCCTAAAAAAGATGTTTCCTGATATATAGTGCTATGTTTCATGTTTTTATGTACATATTCCTATTTCACAGAGTTCAGGGTTTTCACTGATGATAAATGTCATGATGGCAGGGAAAGTATACTATTCATGTTTTCTTCATTGCAAGTGAGCAGCTGGCACACTCAGATAACGGCACACTTAATGGTACTAGGTACTCTTCGCTAGGTACTCTTCACACCAAGGGAGCCCTGTATTAAGTCATTTAATTCTCACAGAAGTCAAATGCAATAAGTATTATCGACATGTCAGCATGGACTAGAGAAGTAAAGTAACTTGCTCAAGATCACACAGCTGCGAGCAAAAGATCTTCACCTGGAGTGTCCTTAATCAGTGCTCTGTCCTGCTTCTGAGAGCTTCCTTCTACTGAAATGAACTCCTGAATTACAATCTAGTATAAAAAAAACCACTAACTTAACCAAAGGACCTATTTTCAGGAGGAAAAAAAAACTGAGACCCAAGGGGAAGAGTGTCTAGTTCAAGGGAACATAGTTTCTTATTCGTTAAGTTAACACAGTCATTAGTTAATACAGAGTATCCAGTGATAAGCATGTTCCTTGTATTGAGCTTAGAGAAAACTAAAAACCACCCAGAGCCCAGGATATTAGCTTTCCTACACGGACTCTCCTCAATGCATGCCAGTAAGGAAAAGTCAGGTGGGAGTTCCAAGAGAAGACTGCAATAACAACAGAAGGGACTTACAGAAGGTAAAATGAAGGCAGCTGATAGATCTCAAACAAACAAACAAACAAAAAAGCATTGCTGAGGGGTTGCCTTCACTCATCATGCAATGGAAAGGCTACCAAGGTATTTCATCCACAGGCAGAGAGCTTGTTTAACAGAAAAGAAATTTACATCTCTACAAATAAACAGAATTTGTAGAAGAGAATGACACAGAAGGGGGGAATGCATAGCTGAACTTTTGGTGAGAATGGGATGGTATGGGGGAAAGAATGGATGAGCTTGGATTGAACAGAATCAAAGAAGCAAAGCAAATCTCATCCATCATGAGCAATAACGAATGTTTACCGACCCACAGTCTCATTTCTTCCCCTTAAGGTGAGAAGTTTCAGGCAGTTGACAGCCACCTGTGACAAGAAATGACACACACCATTTGGGACCCTCAAACTGATGTAATAACCTACGGCAACTATTAGTCATACTCGAATTTCAGCGCCACTAGAATGGTCAAGATAATAAGGAGACACTTACGACCAGAGAACAAAACGTCCAGGCCTACAATTGTGTCAAACACACACACACACACACACACACACACACACACACGAATCAGAAAGTGTTCAGGCCTTCAATCTGTTCATTCAGACTATCCCATACGGCTGCCACCAATTCACACATAAGGTTCTGACTGCCTTCTGAAGTCAACTTTTCTATACATAAATACCTCTTAACTGAAGAAAGCAGACCAATGATCATTTCTATGGATTCTGAAGAAAGAGGGTGCATGAATACAAGGGTCCAAGATAGAAACAGAATTTAGTCACGCTTCCTCTTGACCATTTCCTGCAACCCAGTACAACTTCCGCAAGCATTTCTCCCACACTCATTTCAAACTTCCCAGCATCTTCTTGCCCGGCTTCTGATGGCTAAGAGAAACCTTAGGCAGGAAACACATCTACATCAATCCAGAGGAGGGTGGCAGCCTGTCAGAACACAATATTTGAGGCAACTTAAGAGTATTTCGCCTTTGGTACAGATCCTTGTAGCCCTGTGTCAAAACGTTTTAGACGCTTTGTGATTTGGAACATGCTTCCTCCCTCAAGGAAAAACTGGCAGACACAAGCTTTGACAGCCACTCTTTCTTCAATATAGCCACATACCTATATACACATACACCCGTGGGTCAGTTCATTTCCCAGTTTGATCCCCTCCCTTGCTTTGAAGCCAGCAAGCTCTAAACAAATCCTATTCTTATTCTATTTCTTCTAATTTGCCTACTTGTTAAAGCTCTACATTAAAACACAGAATGAAAATTCAGGTTATTTTCTTTCCACTCCTCTTCTTTGGATGGCAGGAAAAGATAAGTTCTTCAGAAATTGTCAACCCCCCTCCCACATTGCTGTTTGGTTTTAGACTGATGATTCTCTGGGATAAGGTGGGCAGCAGATGTGAGACTGAGTGTCTAATCACATCTGCATTACCCTTCAGGACTGCCATTTTCACTATTGTTATTGCCAGCATGGTTTGTAGTCTTCTCTCCTGTGGTCTTCTTGGTTGAGGAATTGTTCTCATAAGTTGCTGGTAACAGTGACCTTTATGGAAATGAGTATGTGCTAGATGAGATACTTCCTTACAGACGCAGAAACCATTAATAGCATAGTTTTCAGATCTATATACTCACAGATAAGCCATTTAAAAAAGTACTGGGACCCGCTAGAACAAAGGTCAAGGGATTTCATTTAGCCTTCTTATCTCCATGTTCATAAATCTCTGAGCATCTCCATATCAAGAACTTTCTCCTCCTTGTAGCCTCTAACATGTTAAAAGATTTTTTTTTATTTCTTCTGAGACATTTGAGTGTAATCAAGGGAGAAGTACACTATTAGAAAAAAATGTAGTCTTGCCAAAAAGAATCATGTCAAGAAAGTACAGAAGTCTAAATAACCCTGAGGGCAATGGGAAAATGAGTTTTTCAACATCTCTTCCAGACATCAATCCAGTGTCTATTTCATAAACACATACACACACACACACACACACACACACACACACACACACACACACACACACAAACTTCTCTAGATGTCACAGAGATTCTGTCTTGCTTCTTTTACTCTCTGCTGGCATCTCTAACTGAAATCTCTGCCTCCTAGGATTGTAAACCAGAGTTTTGGAATTCTGTTCACTTTGTCACAGATGATTGAAATACACCAACAAGCAGATAGTGGTCTTCTGGTGTAGACTGACCCAGGGTCCTACCAGTCACTTTACTACGAAATACCACTGCACCTAGCCAACAGTAAAGCAAATAACAACAATAATAATAAATTCAAATGTAGCACCATAACCCATCAATCTGCTTTCCTCAAGCACCCCACCAAATTATACAGAAATGAAGAAAAAAAAGTGGCTACTGTGTCTTTAACAATCTTCTCATTAGAGCTGGAATCTTTTTTTATGGGTAACCCACTAGAGATAACCACTTAGACACAGTTCATAGCCATCTGAAAATCTTTATTCCACTCAGGACCTAGGAGTGACCCCAAGTGGGGTGTCCAGAATACAAGGGTTTTGAAGACAGAAACCACGTCCTGGCATCTTGCTCCACAGCTTCAGGCTCGGGGACCGAGACTTTTCAGAAGCAAACAATTTAACAGAAGCTAAGAAAATTGATTGTCTATAGGGGGTTCAGCACAACCAGGCTAAGTTAGCTAAAATCCTGACTGTGGGTTTCTAGAATGAAATTTTATATCTTTCCATTGGATTTTCCATCATAGAGACTGAATTCTAGTTAAACCTGAAATGACTTCAGCAAGAATATGAGATGGAGGAAACTTTGAATACCCTGTCATGTTTTGTCCTCTCATTTGAATCAAGGGAGGGTTGTGTTCTACCTCTAATCCCAATAGAATGTTGTAGAACAGAAGCTCTTAGGTGCCAGAAGTTTACAAGGAATCTCTGAAGTACTGGGTATGCTGGATCGTTTTATGTCAGTTTCACACAGCTAAAGTCACTTGAGAGGAGGGAATCTCAATTGAGAAGACACCTCCATAAGATTGGGCTGTGGGCAAGCCTGTAGAACATCTTCTTAATTAGTGACCAATGCTGGAGGGCCCAGCCCATTGTGGATGGTTCTATCTTTGGGCTGGTGGTCCTGAGTTCTATAAGAAAGCAAGTTGAGCAAGCTATGAGAAACAAGGCTGTAAGAGGCACTCCGCCACGGCCTCTACATCTGCTCCCGCCTCCAGGTTCCTGCCCTGTTTAAGTTCCCATCCGGACTTCCTTTGATGATGAACAGCAATGTGGACATGTAAGCCAAAATAAACCCTTTCTGCCCAGCTTACTTTTGGTCATGGTGTTTCATCATATCAATAGAAACCCTAACTAAGACACCAGGGAAGAATCCTGCTTCCCTTAGGTGAGCATGCTGCTGAAAAGTCCAAGACTCACAGAAATGCCATATGTAGGTATTCTGATGAAAAGCACTAGGTAAGGTCCAAGGTGACAATAGACATATAGGGGAAGGTATCTTCCCCAGCCATAAAGTCACTCTTCACCAGCAGGAGCTGGGGTCGGACTTCCCTAACTGTGTCTCGAATGAATCCTGACCCAGACACTCTACTTCCATTACAGAGGGCTCCCTTTGAGTTTCTAGTTCTTGCCTGCATCTGCAAGCAGCAGTCTTGACCAGAGCAAATAGTGAAGAGTGCATCTTAAAGTCAAACAGGCCTACAATTAAATTTCAGCTCCTGTGTAACCCCTTACAAAGAGTTAGCTAGCCACTTAGCCTCTCTCAGTATGCTTCACTAGTGGCAATAAGATTGGAAATGGCACATTCATGAAGAGCCATATGGAAACATATTCCTCCCCTAAGCGTTCCCTTTCTCCCCTGCATTATCCTCAGTTCCAATGAACCAATGACTGTCAGTGTGATGCTAATGAAACAAATCTATTATCATTCACCTGAAACTGAATTCATTTATATAAATCGAAGCTGAAGGGAATGCCTTGCCCGAAAGCAGGCTAATGCAGAAGCCAACACCTTGAGGATATCCTCTTCCTGGTCAACTGACAAGTGGGACATGGGTATGGTTGTAATTTGAAACCAGAGTAAAAGTCAGTTTTCTAAATGCTCTTCTAGATTGCGGTACTGACCAAACTTCAGTATATGTGTGAATCCGTTAAAATGCAGGCTTAAAAAAAAATCGTTGGTCCTGGAAAAAGCCTGAGATCCTTCCTTTAAGTTCCCAGATGATGTCCAGACTACTGATCACCCAACAGTATGTTGAGCAGCCAGCCCTGCAGGACTCTGTAAAAGGCTTGTGTTAATTACTCAATGAATAATTCATCTTCAGTGCACCCAGATTAGCAGAACATGACCAATTCAATCCAGATCCCTGTCTTCTTAGGAGGATAGCTTGCTTGGCCCCAGGCTGAATACCGTCATTTCCATCTGTAGCTTTCCTCAGGAAGGGTCCTGCAATTACCCAGGTTTTATTTATCATTTTTTTCAATGCTGAATTCACAGCAAGCTATGCTCAAGAATTAGTCTGGTCTGTTGTAGCTGGTAAAGTGAAGGAGACATCCAAGAACAACCCAAGAATACAGATCTACGACAGGCACTAACTTACTATGAGGGGACAACTGTTGGTGTGACCATGCCACACCTGCCTCACTGTTGATTGACATCTCTTTGGGAAAATAGATTTGAACAAGAGAGTATGAAAGACCGCCTCCTGTTGAGGGAATATGTTTGTTCATTCCTAGCTGTTCTGACCTGAAATAATCACACAGAAACTATATTATTTGCAATATTGTTTGGCCAATAGCTTAAGTGTATTTCTAGCTAGCTCTGATATCCTAAAGTAACCCATCTCCATTAATCTACACATCACCACGAGGTCATGGTGGCCCTACCAGCAAAGTTTTAGCAGGCTCCTGCAGAGGTGTCTATCTTCTGCAAGTGGCTAAATGGCTTCTCTCTGACTCTGCCTTCTTTCTCCCAGAATTCAGTTTAGTTCACCTCCCCCCACCCCACATCACCTTCCACATCACTCCTACTACTCTTTATTTTAATGCAGCCTTAGATACTGATTATAGTGGAGTGGGGGTGGGATAAACAAAAAAACATATAGTTAGCATTTACTATGTTCTGTGGGGAGTGTTCTGCATTATATATTAAAACACTCTCAAGATTCTAGGGTCAATGCTATTTAGTTCATCTTCCAGGTGAGAAATTTACTACATTGAGAAGGGTTAACCAAACTGGCTCACACACCCACAGGAAGAAATGATGAAGCAGGCTTCAAGGTGAATGCATCTAACTGTTAGCATCTCTTGTTTCAAGACACAGTGCTTTATTGATGTGCTGTGTCAGTCAGTGAACTTGCACAGGTTGAATGGATTGGCTGATTTATTGACAGATTGGTTGATAATGTTGGCAGGGATCAATATGTCTTTTGGCCAAGTCAACCCACAGCTGACTTTTATTGCTTCAATTTGGCCTATAATTGATGTGACTTTTGCTCTCCAGCCAGTTTGTGAATTAGAAGAACTCAATCTAAGCTCGTATTTCACTGTAATCTGTCACTCAAAGCTTTATTAAGAAGGTCTCACTTGTTAAGCTTGGCATAAGACAGGAGTTCTGAGAGAGGAAACAAACTTATTATCATCTTTGAGATACAAATGCATTTGAGTTTTCCTGGTCAGTACATTCCAACTAAAGATCAAGATTAGATATATTAGCCAGCAAAGGGAAAAAGAACAACTAGAGCCCAGGAGTAAAGAGAACACAAATCTTGATTATGCTTCTTGTGAAAACTTATGCAGTATTCTCATTCTCTTCCCCGTCCCTTGTTCTCTTCTTCTCTCTCCAGTCACCACCCTCACCTGTACTTTAGCTTCTTTCCTGAAATCTCACATCACCAATGTGCGTGCAGCTCTGCATTGCCAGGATGCTCACTGTGTTTACAATTCTCCCCGCCCACCACCATGACAGCATCTGGTTCAAAGTGTTGAGGAGAAAATGTTGCATTCAGTTCAGTGTCCATTATAACTGAGAGTTGACACACATGCAAGTATTTAGTCAATGATTTCCAGAACCCAAGGTAGCCATGGGACTTGAGGAGGTATTTACAACCAAAGGGACATGCCTATAGCAAACTCCTAAAGCATCTGCCTACCTCTGGGGATGTGAAGAAGGATGCTTAAAAGAAATCCCACACTAGCTCAGAATTGAGAAATAAGTGGTTATTTATTTAGGGGTAGACTCACAAATCAGAATCCTCTGCTTAAATGGAGAACAGAAAACGAATCCAGCAGCCAGAAAGAGAGTGGACGCATGCTCTACATCGGCTTATATGGTATAAGAGGCCACACCCCAGTGGGCGGGTAACCACAAGCTGTAAGACTTCCTACAGCAGGGATGAAGGTAGAAATAGTCATGATCTTCAGATTCAAAAGCAGAACAGAAAAGATAAAAGTCCAAAAAAAAAAATCCCAGCAAGCATTTCTGTTCTGTGTGGGTTTTTTTTTTTTCCCTCATTTAAACAAACTCTTTTGCTCCACAACTCAGTCATAGGGTTGATTGAGTGTCAGACTAATGTTCCACAGGCTTCTAGTCCCTTGTCAGGAAAAGGAACAACAATAAAGTCAGTATATGATAACCTTTCCCCCTACTCTCTGCAATCATGAGGGCCTGGTGTGTGTTAGGCTCTGGAGACGTGTTCTGCATCCAGCAAAGCTAGTATAATCATATGAGAAAGAGTGTAGTTCCAACAATTATTCTACCGTAGAAAGGTTTCAAAGTATATAGCCATCTGCTCCCTGCTCTGTAGAGCCTGTGATGGGCCGTGGAACTACAGTAAGAGCATAGAGGAGGACCTTCAGGGTTGTACCTAAAATGTCCGTTTCTAGTCCTCACCCAGAACAAATGGACTTGGAAGCTGTGTTGTCAGCTTCATATCTTTATAGACAGACATAGCTGCATGAAAGGAGGAAACCTTGTTTCTGATTTGTGGTTGCAGAGTTTACCTCTAGAGTCAGCTGGCCCGCATGGCCTTGGGGTCTGTGATCAGGCAGGGGACAGATGAGGGAGCAAAGCTGCTCACTCGGTAGTCACTTGGGGAGAGGGAAAGAGAAGGAGAGGAGGATCTGTGACAAGGGCCTCAGTATGCCCTTTAAGGAAACACTCCCAATGACCTACTTCCTCCAACTGTGCCCCCATCTGACATTGATGCAACCTCCTAATGGCACCATCAGGTGGGGACCATGTTTCAACCTGGTATGAGTTTGGGGAGTCCATTTGAAATCCCAATCCTAGCAGGAGCTCAGGGTAAGAGACCCTGGAAAAGCTATTTGAAAAACAACACCCCAGGTAATCTTTGTTCTTTTTCCCTTTTTAAGGAAAGTATTTGAGAAGCATCAAAGTGAAGCCCCACAGTAACCACAGAGAAGAGAGACTTAAGAAGGACAAGAGACTCCCACAAGGAGTGATAGTTGGGTTGAGTGTCAAATGTATACACCAAGAAAAGAATGATGCTATGAGAAGTCAAGGCAGTGAAGAAAGGAAAGGTCAGAAGCACAAAATCTTGACAAGCTCTGAGGCTCAGAAAAACAGACAATTGGTTGAATCTTAGAATTCTATGTGAAGAATGGGAAGGTTTGAACCTAGAGCCTGCCTAGAAAGTGCCCTGTATGCAAACCTGAGAGCATAAAAGGTTAAAGGACTCCGCTGCAACAATTTCTCCAGCCAGGCATGGTGTTTCACACCTGTGACCCCAGCAGAAGCCACAGAAAGAGGGGTGCCACTACTCTATGACTAACCCCAGCCATAGTGTGAAGTCCTATTGGAAAAAGAAGAAAGAAAATGAAAAGAAGAAAGGAGGGGAGAGTAGGAAGAGAGGGGGAAGGAAGGGGAAAGAAAGGAAAATAGACAGAAGAGGAGAGAAAAAAGAATACCCCACAAACACCAAATCCAACAGCAGAATTAATTAATCTCTAAATTAGATTTTTTTTAATCACTTCTCTGGTGTTCACATAGCCTGCTACTATCCTGACCTATAAAAAGCCCTCAACTCTCATTCAGCATGTTGAAATGAAATGGAAACAGAAGGCCTCATTACATCTAAGGCTGCCCTCAAAAAGGAATGAACTCCTTGAGTTCCGACCTGAGCAGTCTTACATAAAGTTGGAGAGGAACCACGCAAAAGTGTCCTACACGCTCCTGAGAAACTAAGAAGATGAGGATGCCTTCATCTGAGACATCCACCTTTCCTGCGCTACGTCATGGTCCTAAACTGACCTGTTACACAGGAGAGGCTAGGGATCTCCTACAGTCTCCCTCCTAGGACCCGGCATTTTGGCTGACCACAAGTCATGTCTCCCTTCCTTTGACTGCTTCTGCCCTGGGACTTAGTTTCTATAGCTAAAGTTTTCCAAAAAGCATGTAGAGAATCAGCTTAGACTTTGGGGAATACCCAAAGAGTAAGAGCATAATTTTTCCAAAAAGCTTGCAGTCAGGTGAGATCTCTGGGGGAATGGCTCAGAGACTAAGGTTCGTGAAGACCGGAGTTTGGGTACCCAGAAACCATGTAAAGATGGACACAGTGTGAACATCTGTAATCCCAGACCCCCAACAGGGGGAAGAAAGAGACAGGAGAGCCTTTGTAAACTCAGGGACCAGCCAACCCGTCAGTGCTCAGATCAGCAGGAGACTGTCTTCAACAAGGTGGACAATGAAGACAATCCACATTACCCACTGACCTCTACATACAGGCTGTGGCACATGCATGCCCATTGTCACACACATGAATACATCATATACAAGTGTGCCTATGTGTGCACGTGCACACACGCAAACACACACACACATGTTTTTTAAGTACCCAGAAAAGTCTGCCTGGCTGTCTTCCTTCCTTCCTTCCTTCCTTCCTTCCTCTCCTTCCTTTCTTCCTTCCCTTCCTCCTTCCCTCCCTCCCTTCCTTCCCTCCTTCCTTCCTTTTTCTTCCTGTTTCCTTTTAATAGCAACAGGCCCCACTTGCATTTAGTACAGACACCTGAGGTGTGATTGAGAGGAAATCACTGCTTGTCATTTCCGGCTCTGTGGGAAACATCATCCAGTCAAACTTAACTAAGCCTTTTATTTCCTACATTTGCTCCTCATCAATTGCAGCCTGTCAGCCTGCAGCACAAGCACCAGCAGAGAGCCCTTCGCTCTGGCACTCTGCATAGAGCAATTGCTCCTGCCTAACAGATCAAATCTCCAGGTCATTTTGTTCTTTCTCCATTAGAAGAAGCTCCCTCCCAGAGCGACATGCGAGCCCTGTTTAGGGACTATTTAGAGCAAAGTAAGGCTTTAATTTCCTGCTTTTGCCTCTCTGTACCTTCCTTACCCACCTCTGCCACCCAGCAGCACCACAGGAAACCCCAGCTTCCTAAGAGAAGCATGCAATGTTACATGTTTCTGACATTTTTCTCTCACACTTTGGAGGTTTTTCAGAGTTGGAATTTAGAACTTGTGACATTAGCAGCTCGCAACAGCAAGAAAATGAGCACATCCAAGGGTGGCCTGGACTTCAGCACACCCATGAAGGATGGGACTTTGAAATCTAAATAAATAAGACTCAACATCAAGACAGTGAAGGAATGCTAAAGCCACGTAATTCCTCAGAATGTGGAAAAGACACTATCTCTGCAATGAAGCCACTACTAATTGAGTTTTTTTCTTTCTTGATACCAAATGCATTCCTGAGTGTGTGTTTGTGATGCTTGCCAGGCATCTACAGGAGTCACTAGTATTTGATAATTAGTTCACACCTCCTTCTCTCGTCCTTATGTAACTCTTCAAAATATATTAGGTCACTCTTGTGGGGAAGGGAACCTCTAATATTGTTCCTCAGATTCCAGTCACCTTGATTTTGCTATTTTCTTATTGTTTGGTTGTTTGTTTGTGTTAGACAAGAGTCTCTCACGGAAAGCCTGGGCTCACTGAAGATTAGGCTATTTCGCCCTCCCCAGAGCTGCGATCACAAGCTCACACTACCACATCTGACTCTTCACACAGGTTCTGAGGTCTTCATACTTTTATTGAGAGCATTTTCCCTTTACGGAGTGTGATATCTTCCCAATCGAATTATTCGTGTTCAGGATGTTTGAAACCTAGGGATGGATGTAGACCAGATTTGTGCAGCTAAAACCTGTCAGCCTATCTGTCTATCCCCCATCCACCCACTCACAGATCAAATTTTCGGTGAATGAGAGTCAACACCCCATGAAACACGACTGCTCTAGCCGCAGTTACTGCATTCTACATTCCCTGATTCCCCACCTCCCATTCTTTCAGCCTGCCTGAGTCTCCTCTGTTCTTAAACTTCTAGCCATCTTGGGTAGCTAGACATTAGCCGACTTGGAGGTCTGTGATAATGGACACTGTTCCCTCCTTATAATCAGCTTTGGACCACACCTCTGATTTCCCTGGTAACATGTTAATTTTAAAGGGGAAAAATACCATCTTAAAGTGGGCAAAGTCCAGGTAGCAGGGACTCGCTGAGACCCGTTAATGGCAGCAATTTCCTCCAAGTAAAGCATAGCTATTTTATAGATTTATATTTAAGACTTTTGAAAAACATTCTCTAGTCTACTCTGTTATGCGATTGCGGGTTAAAAGAATGGAGTCTGGGGTCTAGCTCTAACCCTAGGTAAAAACGTGACATTCTAAAAGATTATAAAACAAAAAAGAGAAAGATTATAGAAGTATGAAGACACGTTTTGTTTCCACCGTAAAGATGAATCCAAACAGGTCCCTCAGTCACCATGTCAGGAAAAACAGCCCACTCGGGAAAGCTGAAACTCAAAAATTAAAGAAGTGTGGTGCACCTGAAGGCATGTTTGCAAGCTGTAGCTCGTCCTCTGAATGTAAGGCATGCTTGAATATCACAGAACCTTCCTCAATGCAGCTATTTATAGACCCTCGCTGCTAAACATGTCTGCTTTTTGAGTTCAAGCTCAGAACATGTCACCTTTTCCTTTCTCTCTTTCATCTTCCTTTTCAAACACAAGCCAAAACCATATGCCTGTTTTGCACTGACATGGGGCATTTTCTCTTCCATGACACCTTTCACAGACCCACTACACAGCTAACTGTTCCCAGTCTTCCATCCCAGAGCTTGCATACCTTTTTGACCTCCGACTCTGAAGCATAATTTTCTCCCCTTCTCTATCTCTCTCCTTCCAGGAGTTGCCAAGATCTCCACCTCGACAACCCTGTTGTTCTCCCTTCGAGCTCTGAGAAAATTACCCTCCATTTGCTCTCTGAGCCATGCTTAAATTCTTTTATACGGAAGACTAAGACCCACAACAGAGGATCTGTATTCCCCAGTAAGAGTTACAACAGTTACAATCCCACCACCACCCTGAGATACTTCATGGTGTGAGAAACAATAGCCAGAAGAGGAAAACACAGTTATCCCTGTTTGGCAATGCTGAGGAAAAAGCATGCCTCCCCTAGGGAACTCTTAGAAAGGTGGTAATGCTTTTTACCCTTGACAATGAAGAAAACAAAATGAAGGAGGCAGAGCAGATACAGGAACCTGTCCTGGCTCTGATGGTCATGAGAACAGAAAAAAAAAATGCTAGAAGCAAAGGTCAGCCAAAGGTGACCTTAGGCATGATGAAAAGAGAATGTAGAAAACAAAGACAAATACCACAGTGCAGATGGTGGCTCCAGAAAGAAGCTCCAGAAGCCCCTAGTCAAGGAGAGATTAACCTGTCTCTTAACAAAGGTGTGGAAAATTTTACCATTATCTGCCACATACTTCAGTACAGAATGGGCAGGGGAGTTATCTGGAGGTTAACCAAATGAGTAATTAGGATGAAAAGACAGCCTACACTTGCCCTTGAGAATTCCTTGGAGAGTCAGGAGATGTCCTGCAGATGCTTTGTGCTCTTCTGGGTCAAGTGTGACACCTGCTGGCTGGTCATGGGGAAAACCTAGGATTCATTTTGCTAGACATTTATCTGGGGATATTGCAATACAAATAGCCTCTAGATCGGCATTTCTCAATCTGTGTCGCGTAACAGATATCCTGAATATCAAATATTTACATTACTATTCATCACAGTAGCAAAATTAAAGTTAAGAAGTATCAATGAAATGATTTTATGATTGAAGGTCACCACAACATGAAGAACTATATTAAAGGGTTGCAGATTTAAGAAGGTTGAGAACCACTGCTATAGATGGACAGTGTTATGTTTTAAATAGATACTGAGTATCTTCAAAGTTTGGTTCCCATGTCCAGATTCTGGTTCCATGGCTAAAATTGTTTCTAGATCCTAAAAAAACAAAGGAAGTATCTAGAGGTTAAGTCACCATGATAGGAAGGTGCCACAGAAAGAAGGCTGGGCACAAAGAAGTCTGTCTTGAGGTCAGAATCTGCCTCTTTGTAGACAGAGAACGTTCAGGAGATTGCTTCTTCTGTTTCTTTGTCATCATTATTGTTGGCTATGTTTTCTTTACCTTATCTCCTAGTTTTCCATGTTAGAGTAATATATTTTACCTGGAGTGCATGTAGAAGCCATGAGGGTAGAAATGGATTATTATCAGAAAGAGAGGGAGCTACAAAAACTTTAAGGGAGAGTGGAAAATAGAACACAAATGATATGAACACAGGAAAGAGAATACTGAAAGTGGAAAGGTTTGAGTGGAAAAGGAGTTAGATGAGTGGATAGGAGGAGTGATAACCAACACCAAGGGCATACAAAAAAGTGATATGGAAACTTATTGTTTTAAAAACTTATTAAAATTGTAATTAAAAGTGAGTTTCAATAGAGATAGCCTACGTGAGTGAACAATGTTCTTCCCAGAAGCCATAGATGATGATTATGGTGATGGTGATGATGGTGAGGATGATGATTAAGAAGATGTTGGCTTATTGGCAAGATTATTATTATTATTAAAATTCCAGTTGGTGTGGGATACTAACTTGGTCAGGGAGACACCAAAGGCTCCCAAGACAATATAGGTTACTGTCATTGTTTTTAGTTGCCCACAGAACTTGATAGCAAAACACATTGCCAGGAGGAGAAAAGTCATCAATAATCTTACTTTGCTGTAATGTCTGTGAGCCACAGTAAGACCATCTTGGCAAGATTACAACCATGGCATAAATGTTATAAGATTAACAAACCACTTTCTGGTTGGATTTGAGGCTCATTGCACAGGAAGGAACTCAATCTGGTACTATAAATCTAGTCAAGAGCACATAGCTGGGGAGATCATCAACTCTAGGGGAAACCCAACACTATCATTCCCTATGTAGACACCTGGTAAAATTGACTTCTAAATACATATGTTTATATCCATAGATTGATGCTATTCTCATACTTTGTAGGAGAAGTGTCTTACTGTAGCAGGTGGAGGTTAATGGAAAGACTCATAACTAGCTAAAGTGCTAAAAAAAATGATAATGGAGTGGTTGTTCCCAAGTAGACCATCTATTTCATCCCTTCCAAGGCTCTTGAAACATCATGGAAGAAGAAATGGAAAAAAGGGAAGAGTGAAAGGATCTGAAGGTGTGTTGTACAACAACATCACCTGCCATGACATAACCATTGTACTCATGAGCCCATTGCACTGTAGTTACCTACATAAGACCTGCACCATAGAGGGCCTGCCAACCTTTCATCCTTGAAGAGGGAAGGACTCGTGCAACTCTGTCCCTCCTGACAGAATATAGACAGTTAATGGTGACTGGAGAAAGGGATGTCACTTTCTTCAATGGTGTAGCCATGGATAATTTATTTGTGCCCCAGTAAATAATCTCCCACCCATCCACATGCAAACTATTCTAATTAAATGCAATGGTATACACACACACACACACACATACACACTACACGCAAAAAGTGTGAAACTATGAGAGGGGCTTGTTGGGAAGAAAAGGGGTTCAAGCAGGATGAGAAAAGGTAATTGGAGAGGTAAATGACTAAAATCTACTATATACAAAAATGAAAGCATTAAAGATATACATATATTTAATATGTGCTAACAACCATACTTCTTACTTCCACATATATCTGTATATATAGTTATCTGCTGCCCCCTCATAGAGGATATTTCCAAGAACCCCATGGATGCCTGGATAGATAAATAATGCTGAACTCTATGTATCCTATGTTTTCCTCAACACAAATCTCTCTGAGAAAGTTTAATATATAGCTTAAGTACAATACAAGTTTTATAACAATGGCTAATACAATAAAACAATTTTAGTGATGTACTATAACAAATGTCATTGAAAACTTGATTTTTTTATTTCTGGAATTTTCCACAGTATTTTCTGACCTCAATAGACTAGTGATAACTGAAATCTCAGAAAGCAAAATCATACTTAAAGAGACTCTGGCTTCAGTACTTCCTTAAATTCCCAGATCTCATGTCACTTTCTTGGGAAGCCTACCCTCCACCTCACCTCAAACATCTTTCCCCTTGTGATGCTCTGAAGACATATTCTATCATTCTTCATGAGCACAGATGGCACCAGACAAGAATCAGGTGTTTGAAGAGTTCAAATCTTAGCTCTCCCTCACTGAATGGGATCTTGGGAATGTCTCCAAACATCACTAAACTATGATATGGCCTTCTGAGGTGTGCAGAACACCTACTTTCTAAGTTTTTTATAGGATTAAATAAAAATGGTATATTGAAGAATGATGTGGGACTCCTCTCTGTATGCTGTGAATATCATTAGTTAATAAAGGAACTGCTTTGGGCCTATAGCAGAGCTATATGGAAATAGAGCTAGGTGGGGAAAACTAAATGGAATGCTGGGAGAAAGGAGACAGAGTCAGAGTGAAGCCATGGAATTCTGCCATAGCCAGACAGAACTTTAGTTGGTAAGCCACTGCCACATGGCGATACACAGATTACTAGAAATGGGTTAAATTAAGATATAAGAGGTAGCCAATAAGAAGCTAGAGCTAATGGGCCAAGCAGTGTTTTAAATAATATAGTTTCTGTGTGATTATTTCTGGGCTAAGCAGCCAGGAACTAACTAGAGGCCTCCTCCTACAAAACTTAAAATAATACCTATAAGTAACAAATGAGAAGTCTTTGTTTTTGCTATTATTTCTGGAAGTATTAACATAGTCTGTTCCTCTAGACTATGAACTTCAAGAAAACCTTGCCATATCCATCTAAGCACAAAAACTTGAGGTTTAGTCTGTAAAATATCCAAATAACCACAGTAATAACTTCATAGATGTTTTAATCCACTTTCTCTGGGTATAATTATAAAACAACTATATTTCTTTGGTTCATGATCATGTTGGCTAGAAAATTCAAACAACATGACTCCAGCATTTTAATGATATCCTTCTGACTATGTCACAGAGAGCTGAAGATCTGGGAACCATGGGAAGAAAGAGGCCAAGCCTATGGATAACCAATTCATAACAATTCAGTCACATAGAAACAATTCCAATCCCATGAGAACCAATTAATTCCCTTCAAGAGTGGTATCCTATGACCTAATTATGTGCTACCAGGCCCCTTGTTAGAGATCCATCATTCTCAATATCCTTGCATAAAGATGATAAACCTCAACATGTCTTTGGGCAAGGGTAAACACCTTTCCACAGACACAGGCATAGTGTAAAAACTAAAGATGATAAGTCTTCAGTAACCAGTAATGAATTCAATCAGCATAAATAAGCCCACAGACAAATATTCAGCTGATATTTCTATTGATATGATTAACATGATATTATATGTTGCACAATATTTAATTGATGATGCTATGTTCCATTGTTATTACTATAGGTATAAACAAAGTATTCAGTGGTAATTAAATTAATGTGAGAATAAAGAGTGTCTTTCCCAGAGAATGATGCCTGAACAGATCTTTAAAGGAGGGAAATGGTAAACCAGGCAAACTCCATTCACTAACACACTTTTGGTCATTCCCTAGTAAAGTAGAAAATTATATGTTCTATCATGGTTCTTTACAAATAAAGATAACCCAAGCATCAGGGAAGTTTGGGTACCCAGGAAAGCAGAGATTAAACCAAGATCTTAAACCAGAAAAGAGTCTGAGAGGAGGTAGCATGGATCAGGGGTAGGAGGAGTTAGCTGAGAGTAGGTGGTGTGGATCAGGAGAGGGAGGAGTTAGCAGTGAGGGGGTGGTGTGGATCAAGGGGTAGGAGGAGTTAGCAGTGAGGAGGTGGTATGAATCAGGAATGGGAGGAGTTAGCAGTGAGGGGTGGTATGGATCAGGGGTGGGAGGAGTTAGCTGAGGGAGGTGGTGTGGATCAGGGGTGGGAGGACTTCATTGGGTTGTGAAGCCAAAGCAGCCTTTCACAGAAGCAGAAACAAATGGGATGGGAGTGTGCTAAGGAACTTGATGGTGTTGCATTTAATCCAGGCTTCACGTGTATGGGCAGGACTGGACAAAGCAAAGATGGAGAAGTCAGGCGACAGATAATGAAGAGCCCTGCAAGCATTATTAAGCAATTGGATTTCATCCAGTAGGCCTTAGAAGTAATTGAAAGACTTCAAAAAGGTGGAAAGGAGTAATATGATCACATTTACATTTTTGATGGCCATTCTGGGACAGCCAGGCAGTAGCTGGAAAATTAATTAAGCGGTTTCTGAAAGAGCCCAGACAGGCAATGGTCACAGCCTGATTTATTGCAGTAGAAGTGATGGGAAAGACCTGAATAAAATCAAAACATAATCCACAGGATTTAAAATTTCATTTGATGTAGGAAGCACAAAGAACAGATGAGGTTGTAATTCCATTTCAGTAACCAGGTAGGTCATGGTTCCATCTCACTAATACAAAAATAAAAGCAGTAAGTTTGCAAAGGGAAATGGGTCAGCATGGACTTGTACTACTTCACTTGGGGATTCTATAGAACCTCTGGCAATCCTATTCCTTGCCATTAAACAGCACGCCATTCATCATGCACAGGCTCCCTTCAGGCTATAGTCATTCCAAATCGTTATCTTTTCATTTTTTGCCAAACCACATATGACTCCAGTACTGCCACTGGTTTCCTCTCCTTTCCTAAAGATTCCCATGACCAAGTCACCGACCTTTCCTAGCTTTGCTTTAGCCTTTAAATCAGACTGTTAGACAAGCAAGTCTCTAGCCAGCTGTCTCATGAATGGAGCTGAAGCTCAGGGAAGAGAGCTGAGCATAAGTTCGACCCTGGAGAGCGGTCAGCATAGAGTGGGCATGACGGCAAGACTGAGAACAGATGAGCCCACCCAGGGACAGTGTTCTGGGTTAGATGATCTGGACCCAGATGGAAGCCCGGGAGACAAGAACTATGGGGAGAATAGCAAGGCAGAAGAAAAAGAATTGGCAAATGAAAATAAGAAGTATCCCAAAACATACTGGAAAAGTGGGAAAAAATGGAAGGCAGAAGGAATTGAGTGAAGAGTGAACAAGAAGTCAGAAGCCACAGAGATGGAGAGAAAAACCAGGGAGGAAGTCTGAACTACTGGTTTCCTGTTATTTGTTTCTCTAGCGTACTCTAAAACAGAATGGTGAAGTGATCACAAATTCTTTACTATCTCATCCACTGGGAGAGGGTCAGGCTGTTTTCCTTCTACTTGAATCTAAACTGACTGTGTTGATTAGCTTGACCAACAGATTGTGGTATCAGTGCTGATACAAGGCTACAGAAGGCCATGAGAAAAAAGCTTTGTAGCTTCCATGGGACCATTAGAAACCCTTTGCTCTTCAAACCTTGTACTTATCAAGCCATATAATAAGTACAGATATTCCAAAGTCACCCATGCTGAGGAGACTAGTGGAAAGGCCCGAGGAGATAAAGGTACCAGGTTAGTCTTCTTCCATTCTTGGCTGGTTACTTAACAATCTTAACTCAAGTCTCAGATGTCATAAATACACATGTTCAAACTGTGATTTTTGGGCCACACACATCATAGTACCTAAGAACACAGCTCAACACGTTTGTTGACTGCAAGTCATATGGTAGCTGAAGATGAAAGTGGAACTCATTTGTATAGAGAAGGATATGTGAGAAAGGATGTTTTGGAGAGAAACCCATTAGAATGTTCAAATACAGTAAGAGAACAGTTTTAGTCTTGATACCATAGAAACATCTATTTTTGTCTGAACACACTTATTAGGTATCTAACTGTGCAAAGGAACATACTCAGCCATTACTTAAATTTGCAGTGTGCAGTTTTGCCCTAGGTGACTACTCTAGACTCTTGAAGGCATAAATTGCGTTTCTGTAAATGGTATTAGTAAATATAGATATCCTGTTACTCAACTAATTCCACCACCTCCTCCTCAACTCCCATGTGTCACCACATATAGTCTTGTTTTCCTCTCCTATAATGAAAAACAGTCAAGGTTGTCAAGTGAGCATATGCTATGGGCCAGGCTTTGTGTCGAATGCTTGGTTTAAATTTCTTCTAATCAAATTATGTCCATCTTTTGGGTCTCTAAAGGAGATGTCTACTGAGTGCTTGCTACGGTCCAGGGTTTGTTCTGCACACTTTGCATTCCCCCATTCTATTTAACAACTGTAACAAGTAGGGAATGTTTCAGTTAAGACTCGGTAAGAATAGCAGAGGACTGCAGAGGCAGGCAGGGATTTGTTGAAGAGACTAGATCTGATACAGCTGTGGAAGCTTGCTGTTATCACATCTGATGCGAGAGTCTAAAGCCCTTGGATGAGGTTGCCAGGAAGGGAAGATGGATGTGAAGTGGAGAGAAGATGAACTGGAACCCACAAGGATGGACCAAGGCCCATGTCGAGTTTTTTTATTCTGATCGTCATGGTATGAGGGTCCTTCAGACAAAGACTCTTCCTCTTTGAGTTAAAGAAACACATCTGGCCCAGAAGTCAGAGATGCTAAGGGAAGACCCAAGGAAGAGTAGGTCAGTTGCAGGACTGATCTCTACCTCCACCAACATGGTGACCCAACAGAAAGCTACTTGTGTGATTTCCTTGTACCTTGTTTGTCTCACCTGATATTGCAGCTGTGGTACAGACACTCTATCAGGAATTCTGGGAAATGCATGCAGTTCAGCCTGGTGCAGCTAGAACACAGCAAAGCCTTTGCAGACATTCAGATAGTAGTCATGAGTGTGTATTGCCATCATCAAACTGAGGCTGTGCTTAGTCGGGCACCAATCACACCGCAGCCTGTGTTCTGAGTTGTCATATAGCAATAGATTTTTATTCCACTTCAGGAAGTTCCAAAATGATTAGGAAACAATAAAACACTTTGACCTTCTCAACCCCCAGTTAATCCCATTGCAGGGACTAGAGAGAAGATTCAGCAGCGAAGAGCACATGGCGCTCTTGCAGAGAACTGGAGATTGATTCCTATCACCTATAGCAAGCAGCTCACAGCCACCTACAACTCCAGCTCCAGGAGATCCTTGGCCTGGCCTGGCCTACATGGGCATCTGTATTCCTGTGTATATACATCTGTATTCCTGTGTATATACATCTGTATTCCGGTGTGTATACATCTGTATTCCGGTGTATATACATCTGTATTCCTGTGTATATACATCTGTATTCCAGTGTATATACATCTGTATTCTGGTGTATATACATCTGTATTCCTGTGTATATACATATGCACAGATGCAAGCACATACCCATAAAGATAAAAATAAATCTTTTGTAAAAAGAGATATGAGAGCACCTTTACTTGTAATAGCCAGAACCTGGAAACAGCCTAGATGTCCCTCAACTGAAGAACAGATAAAGAAAATGCGGTATATTTACACAACATAGCTGTTAAAACTCAGGTGTTAAAAACAATAACATCAGGAAATTTGAATGCAAATCGATGGAACTAGGAAATAAAGTCATCCTGAGTGAAGTAACACAGACCCAGAAAGACAAACATGAAATGTCCTCACTCATAAGTAGATATTAGCTGAAAAGTAAATCATACTATAACCCACAGACCCAGAGAGACTGAATAAGGAAGGCTCCAGGGGATACTCGGACCTCACTAGGAAGGGGAAATAGATGAGATCTTGTGGTTGACTGGGAGTGTGTGGGTATGGGAGCCTAAGGGAACAGGTTGAGGGGGGATGGATAGAGGGGAAGAGTACTGAAAGAGATGATTGGAAAGGGGGAGCATTTCAGGGTCATGTAAAAGCCTGATGCAAGGGAAAGTGCCAGAAGTCTACAAGAACGACCCAACTAAGACTCCTAGCAGTAGCAGATATGTAGCTTGAACCAGGCAAGACTTCAAGTGGAAGGATTGAGACACCAACCCAGACACACAATATTTGTCCTGCCTATGGGATGTTTTGGGGTAAGGGTGGCACAGAGGTTGTGGAAGTGGCCAGCCTGAGATCCATACCATGAAAGGGAGTTCACCCCTTACACTGCCTGAAGTGCCAAGACCCAGAGACTGGGTGGCCCAGAAACCTAGGATAGAACCAAACACTACTGGAGAAACAAAAAAAAATATCAATATAGTAATGCCTAATGATATCCTGCTATACTCATAGATTAGTGCCTACCACAATTGTCATCAGAGAGGCTTCATCCTGTAAGTGGTGGAAACCGATGCAGAGACGCACGGCTGAACTTGGGGAATCTTGCTGAAGAGAAGGAAGAAGAATAGTATGAGCCAGAGTAATCAAGGACATCACAAAACCCACAGAATCAACCAGCCTGGGCTCATAGGAGCTCACAGTCTGAATCAACAACCAGGGAACCTGCGGGGGACTGTCCTAGGCCCTCTACATATATGTCTGTGAAAGTCGTGTAGTTTATTCTACCTGTGGGACTCCTAACAGTGGGATCAGGAGCTGTCCCTAGTGCTTTGGCTGGCTTTTGGGAGCCCATTCCTCATATTGGGTTTCTTTGCCCAGCGTTAATAGAAGAGGAGGTGCTTAGTCCTACTGAAATTTGATACAGTCTTGCTTTGTTGATATCCGCGGGATGCCTGCCCTTTCTGAACAGAAACAGGGGAGAAGTGGATTGGGTGGAAGGGGTCAGAGGGGAAGTGGGAGCAGGAATGGAAGCAGAGGAAGTAGGAGAAACTGTAACTGGGATGTAAAATGAATAAATTTAATTAATAAAAAAAATTTAAGAGAGATATGAGGACTGACAGTGAAAATACATTTGTCACTTGATACAAAATAAATTCTTACAAGAAAATTTGTATGTACTTAATTATGCATCTAGAAATCTTTGACTGAACTGTAACTTATGATGTAAATTTTGAAATAAAATTTTATCATGCAAAATTTAGGCAAATTCACGTTTGATATAAAACTACAGTTACAAAACAAAGAGTTCCCAGATGCGACAGATTTTCTTCCAGATCAAGAAAATTTGGGGAATACCTGATATTGCTGAATCTTTTTCAGAGTCTGCAATTGGGCACAGATGTTGCAACTTTGTCTTTTTGCACACTGGAGAAAGGCAGATATAGAAAAAAGGAGGTAAGTTATGACCTGTTATGGACATGAATCTATATAAAATGAAAAGGAAATAGGCATCCTTGGTCTTGCCAGGCAGCTTATTTCGTTGATATGTCAGGAACATTTTAAACATAGCCTTGCAGGTGGTGCATGAGAATAGAAACCAGAAATGTACCGATTAAATTTAGCAGCAGATCGGATCGCATTCACCAAGATGTTTGCCTCGCTGCCTGCTCTCCTCCTCCTTCCCACTCAGGCTGCAGGCCACCTAATCAGAGAAGGCAGACTCCTAGTGAATTCAATTAGCCATGGAGCACCTCGTGTGAGTTAATGGATGAGAGAAATGGAAACAGACGCGACTGCGGCAGAGAAGTAGCCCTAAGCGGTGTGGGAAGGACTCAGCGCCAAGCCAGGCAGCACTGCTCCTTCTCTGGGGATCAGATATTTCTTTCTGTACGACTGCTTAGTACCAACTTTCCTTTCTCCCAACCTGGCAAGACAGAACTAGATTTTCTGCAGGGTTCCTGTAAGTCTTCAGCGCCAAGAGAATACCACGGTCTTGATCTGCGTGAAGACACAGTTTGTTTCGGATAGATGTGTCAGGCATTGTGGTCAGCCCAGCTATTTTTCTTAACATTGTTTCTTTCAAGAAATTGACTTCATGTAACCTAGGACTTATCACCACCAACAACACTTACTGGGTGCTCACGGCTCCCTCATAAGTGGGAGCCCCTTTGGAATTTGAACTCCTATGTCAATGAAGAGTTGGTGTCTCTCCTCCTCCTTCCAAATACCCACATTCTGAGACATGGCCCCTCACTATCTGTCCAGCAGAGTCTGTGCCTATCCCACTCCTTGTGGAAAATGACTTGTCTCTTTCTACTGAGGCCTCTAATAAGGCTTGTTAATCCCAAATTGAATTAATACCAAAGTATTCATTAAGAGGAGTATTGGATAAACAGCTCAGTATTGTAGCTCTGTCCCCTGACTATGAACCACTGCCTTATTACCTATGGGCTCCATCATGTGCCTTTTCTCTGGGGAGACAAGAACAAACCTATATTCAACCAGATAGGTAACCAATGACAGACCAAAGAAGTGCTTCCACCCAAGACCAGAAAGGTGAACCAACAAGGTTACGGAGTTACTTACAAAACTGAACTGAGGGATCACTTACGGAACCACAGGTGACTCAAAGGCAGTCATACCACCAAAGCCAGTCCCAGTGTGGGTGATAACTCCCAAAAGATTCATTCATGGAGCTCCCTGACCGACGCCCTGGCAACCCCATCGGAGTTTCTGTCCCCCCCTAGCCATTGTCTGCTTTATAGGAGACTTGCGAGTTTGGTCATTTTCTAAGCTTCCCAGGCTCTGCATTTTTCCTCAGCTTCCTGAGTCTCATGAGCATCCCTCCTCCCTCAAGGAGGGGATGTTTTCATTTAGAAGAAATAGCCACACAACAGTCTTTTGTGTATGGTCTTTTAGCAGGTACATAAAATTCTCATTACCCTCAGTCTTTAAAATGGATATACAAACAGTACCCGTCTTATATGATACAGACGCAATACCAAAATATTTAGTACATATACCACATAGTCAGCACTCATATAAATATTAGCAATTTTACTTTTAAGTGGGTTTTAGGAAATGTGCTAGGCAGGAAATAAGACACATTATCTCTAACCCTTAGTAGTTAAAGTGCAATGGAGAAAGCAGATAAGAAAATTCTAACCCTAAAATCACAAGAGGAATGCCGGACGTGCAATAAGGAATGATATAAAATCTCATAAGGAGCCAAGTTCCCTGCGGGAGAGGCATGAGTGCTGACTAAAAGACAGAGGACATGCAAGGCCACCATGACCCATTTCTCATTTTGCAGCAAGCTCAAAGGACATCTGTGACTCTGCAGACACAAAATAAAGATTACAGCCTGTTGCTTTGTGCGACATTTGTTAAACTTACACGTGCAAGACTCTCTTTTGACAGCAGCATTCTTACAGTCTGAACAGACAAACACTTAACAAAAGAACTACAAGTGTGTTGACCATTAGGAAGTGGAAATGTTGGTGGCCAGAAGTGGAAAAGTCCCTGGAGAATGAAGTAGGCCTTAGCTCAGAGAAGGAAGGGAGGCGCCTCAAACCCACGATCATCAAAATAGAGAGGCCTGCCTCAAATATTGTGATCTTTATTACCTTTGAAATGATGGTGTATGAATGGATTCAGAGCCCTATAGAATGCAGACAGGGGATCAAATGACAGCTCATTCTTACAATTAAAAAAAAAAAAAACTTACCAGTGAAAGTAATAGGTGAAATCCTGGTAGTTAGTCACTTTGTTTTTAATATTTAGTGTTGATAATTAAAATACCAGACAGTCTACTAGGTGTGGTACAATCGTAAACCCAGTTGGGTGTAACTTGAATTATCCATAAGCATCTAAAGCAAGCATGCAAGTGCACACACACTACACACTGGCTCCTTTGCTCCTTTGCCCCAGAGTTCCTCTTGTCTTTGGCAATGAGCGCTCAGTCACATCTTATGAACGGCCACATCACAGTGTGTCTTCACTGTGGACATCGAATCAAGAAACTCTATAACTACCCATTTGCTTTCCCTCCTGTCCTGAGCAACACGCTGAAATTTAAAGTCTAGTCACATCCTTCTCACTTTCTTTACTGTCTCTTAAGAATTGTTGTCTGGGGCAGTCCCAGCCTCCCACAGAGCCTGGGAGATTAATGGACCCATCACAAGATGGGTCAGAGGCAGCCTAGCAAGGCTGCTCTCCATGGTTCCTGAGTTACTGAGAAACAGCATGAAAAACTTAATGTTAAAATATATGAGTAAAATTTACTTAGACCCAGAATGGAAGCTGAATATGCATAGGTGTTCTCACCCTTAGTTCTGTAAGGACAGAGGGACAGGGTGCCCAGAAGAAGTCAAGCACATCCCCTGATACACAGACCACATCAAGGCCACAAGCAGATTCCCAAGCCACATGTCAGGGGAAGAAATCAGCTAGCAAAAGGTTTTAGAATCTGATACTACTAAAACTAATTTGAAGCCCAGACTTTCCATTTGCCAGTATATTCTGAAGCAGGTCATTTAGCATCTCTGAGCCTGGAATTTTCATCTCAAAAAAAAAACACATCATAAGGTAATATTAAAGATCAGAAACCACTACATCTTTTGGAGCAAATTAAGCTTCTTTCCCACTTACCCTTTCAGAGTTTCCTTCCAGCCCATCTCCACTCCTTTGTGTCAGCTGGTAGTCTGAAAAAAAAAGATAGCTTTATGCCAGGGACCCCCAGTGATCACACTGGATACAGACAAGCAATTTTCACTCCTCTTACTGTCCCCAATTTAAAACTGGGGTACAGAGAGCTCTCAAAAGATGTAACACAAATGGCTGAGAAATACTTAATGAAATGTTCAACGCCCTTAGCCATCAGGGAAATGCAAATTAAATCTACTTTGGGATTTCATCTTGCACCAGTCAGAATGGCCAAAATCAATATAATAAATAACAGCTCATGCTGGCAAGGATTGTGAGGAAGGAGAAAACGTATTCATTGCTGGTAGGAGTGCAAACTTGCACCACTGTGGTAGTCAGGGTAGCAATTTCTCAGGAACCTGAGACTTGATCTACCTCAAGACCCCACTACAGCACTTTTGGGAATATACGCAAAGAGCTCTGCATCCTGCTACAGAGACCCTTGTCCAGTCATGTTCATTGTTGCTCGATTCATAATAGCCAGAAATTAGAAATATCCCAGATGTCTGATAAGGAAAATGTGGTATATTTATATAATGGAGCATTACTCCGCTTTTGTGAAATATGCAGGTAACTGATGGAGCTAGAGAAAAAAGCATTCTGACTGAGGGGATCCAGACCCCAAAAGATAAATAACATATGTTTTCTCTTATTTGTAGATGTCACATTTTAAACCTTCAATATGTGTGCTACAATCTGAATAACCACAGAAGTTAATTGGGTACCCAGTAAAGGATCAGGGAAGAGAAGAGAGGATCTCAAAGAAAAATAGAATATATTTCTATGAAAATAGAAGGGGGAAACTAAATAGGAGAATTTACTAGGGCAGGTAATGAGAGAAAAAGGGCAAATAAAGGAATATGGGGAAGAGCAATAACACTAAAGGCCACTTGAAAAGCCATATGGAAATGTACTATTGAAAAATGTACATAGGATATATACATATACGAAAGGAATCCTGATGGAGTCATTATGTACTAGGTCAGACAATGTCCTCACTAGACATCTTAAGCCAACAGGTAAAAGATGAACTGCCATAGCCAGGCGGTGGTGGCACCCACCTTTAATCCCAGCACTTGGGTGGCAGAGGCAGGCAAGGCCAGCCTGGTCTACAGAGTGAGTGCCAGGACACAGAGAAACCTTGTCTCAAACAACCCCCCACCCAAAACAGCTGCCATATATATAAATGGGCTACATCTTGCTGAGTCACTGGCCAAAGAGATTCCCATGGAACACCCCTCCCCCCCAAAATCCAATTCCTCCAATGATCCCCACTCTCTCTCACATTTCTGATTGTTACATAAATATGAATATATATATACATACATACATATATATATATGTATATATATATATATATACACACACACAATCAGCTGAGTCTGCTTAGTTCTGTTTGCATGTATTTGTGCTTAGGGCTGACCACTTAGCACTGAATAGAATATCAAGGGACTCATCCCTGGAAAAGACTGATTATCCCTCTCCCAACAGCTATTAATCACCAGTGGCTCTCTAGCAGTTGGATCATGTGTGATTCCCTCATCCATACTGACCTATCAACTAGTATTGTTATTGCTCAGGTCTTGACCATTTTGTTGAGTAATGGCTATTTTCTTTCTTCAGTTTCTACTAACTGCCTTTCTTAGACTATTATTGGAAAGTTGATACAACAGCTAACCTGCCAATGAATATACACACACGTGTTAGTAAGATAGTACCCACTTCCGATAATAAAAAATGAAGTTTTAATTTAAATATGAGTTTTCATGTCAAATGGGGAAATTACAACCTTTGAGAAAATCAAGAAAAAGTGTTTAAAACATCAACCCATCAACCCGAGAAAGAAAAGTTGAACCTTTTATTTTTCCATAGTGAACTTCTTTTCCTCGTGCCTAAAGAAATAGATCACCACCACCCAGTTGAGCTAATAGGAAACTAAGTCTGTCTCTCAAATGCCTAGCACCTCTGTGACTTTTCCTTGCTCAACTCTTCAAGTAAAGCCAAGTTACATATATTCCTCTCTGCAACTTCAGCCAACCTCGCCTTCCCCTTAGTCACTGCCCCAGTTGAGGGCTCATCACTGTTCCACTTCTGATCCATCCTCTGATGAATAAGAGGGAACTCATTGTTACTAAGATGTGTGTGTGTGTGTGTGTGTGTATGTGTGCGTGCGTGTGTGTGTATGTGTACACACGCGTGCACACCTGTGGCAGCCAGAATAGTTTCTAGTTTGATGGATCCTATGGACTGAAGTTAAAGGCAGTTTTAAGCCACAATGTGGGTGCGGGGAACTTAACTCTGGTCCACTCTGGTCCTCTGCAAAAGCAGTATGTTCTTTGAGCCACCGAGCCACCTCTCCAAACCCTGAAGGGAGTTTTTCAATATCTCATCTATCTCAGATTCTTTTACATCACTGTCAAGAGTTATTAATCTAAGCAAGGCCAGCTGGACTCCTTTCCTAGAACTGATCGACAGAGACTGAGAAATCAACTCCTCAGATCTTTGACCAGGTGGGAAAGGCTGTCTGAAGTCAGAGAGACTAGGGATGACACTCTGAGAGAAGGGGGGATGAGGGGAGATGGGCAGCCCTGGCGGTCTTTAGTTCTCATCCCTGGTGTGATTCCTTAATGTTACCTTTTGTTTTTATCAACTATGGAAAGCAGTAAATTGTGCTAAAAGAAAAAGAAAGAAAGACAGACAGACAAGCAACGGTTATGTGTGTCTCTAGCTTTTGTTTGTCTCCTCATTATCTCTAAAGTATGTTTGTGAGCCTGGAAGCGCTAGCCCTTGACATTATGCCTTTTGTCTGCTGTCTCTGTCTTACTTCACCATTCTCCCTTACTGCATTCAAAATTCAGAGCAGAATACACATTGAGCCGTACATGACTGTCATTGGTAATGCCACTGTAAATGTTGTAAGTGCTGCAATGATTTCACCATGCTCTGCTCAGCACCAGGCCTCTGCACTACACAGGCCTCTAACTCTCTTCCCTCTGCATGCCTAGCCTCTAATACAGCTCAACCAGAGCAAATAAACAAGCAAAGCAGCTTTATAACCCTCTTTGACTTTCTGCTTTCTCCTACTCAGTGGGGACAAGGAAGAGCCACCCTTGTCTTCTATCCATAAAGAGCATGGGACCTGGGAACATTCAGCAAGAAGTCGCAAACATTTGCTAAATAAACAAATAGATGAATATACCAGGACATGAGAGTTTAGAAATCTTGAAAATTAGACTCTATGACCTTATTTGAAAAGATCCTCAGTGCATACAGAATAGGAATGTTCTTTTCCTTAGTGTGGAAGCCTGTAATATACAGACACTCAACTTACAGGTTACATTTTCTTATGATTGAGCTTATCCCTTTCAAGAGTTTAATATTAGCTTTTAATTGAATCCCCATCTAACTAGTGATTTAATAAATTCAAGGGAATAAACCCTCTTTGCATATCAACAGAGGTGAATTCAATTCAATATTTCTATTTAATTAAACATTTTGTGCTCTAATAGTCAAATTGCTGGAGGAGATGTCATTTCCATAAGCTTGCAAACCAAAGAAGCTCAGTAATTTACTTGAATAACTTTTAAGAGCTTCCCACCCCAAGAGAAGAGAGTTTCCTGACACCTTCTTAAAAGTCCCCACACTGTGCATCACTCCTGTTCAAGGCAATGGCTCAGAGGTGCAAACTTTTATCATATTTATCCCAATCCCTCATCCCCTTATCCCCTCATCCCCTCATCTCTTGACAGAGGTTTCTTTCCTTCCCAGTTCCACAGCCATTCAGTCCCAAACACACAGAGGCCTACATTAATTACAACACTGCTTGACCAATGACTCTAGCATATTCCTAGCAAGCTCTTACATCTTAAATTAACCCATTTCTATGATTTTATATTTTACTATGAGGTTTGTGGCCTACAGGCAAGGTTCCAACTACCAGCTCAAGTCTTTATCCTCTGGCAGCTCCACGGCTTCTCCCTGACTCTGCCTTCTTTCTCCCAGCATTCAATTTAGTTTTCCCACCTAGCTCTACTCTGCTAAGTCACTGGTCGAAACAGCTTTATTCATTAACCAATAAAAGCAACACATATACATAAGGACTTCCCACACCACTCAACTCTCATGTAGAGAGGGTCTCTACCTTTTAAAGTTCATGCCAGAAGCCCTGTCCTCCATCAAGCCTGCCTAGAATTTATCTAAATTTATCAATTCCTATTCATTGTCATGCCCTAAGGCGTGATAGTTCCATTAACTCAGTCCTGACCTCAACAGAGTGAATGGGCCTTGTAATTTACTGGAAAAGGAAAGGCCTGGGTCTTAGAGTCAGGGAAACCTGTGGAGACCACTACACTTGCTGAATGACATGGAAATGCCCATTGTCACTCTGGGTTCTAGCGTCTCTGTTTGTCGAATAGGGATGGTTTTACCTGCCCGGGCTGGCACATGTTGAGTTTCTGCCCAAAGCATTGTTTACACCGTGATGCTTAGAACTAGAAAGCCATTGTACGATCACACTAAAATGGATCGCTGATGGACACACTCAATCCTCTTTGGGCAGAGTGTGAATCAGTGACCCACAGCCACTGCCAGGCTATTTATACAAATCAAAGAGAAAAGGATTTTCAAATACAGACTCTGTGCTGCCAAATTTGACTCTACCAGGTCAGGTTGGCATAAGTTAGTGGCTTACCCACTGATGTTGGTAAGCAGCCAATATTGAAAAATTGCAAACAATGCGGCCAGAAGCACCTCCCTAGTCAAATAGATGGCCAGACATGGAGAATTATATAAATACAAACTCCTGGGACACAGAAATTGGCCTACAAGAAGGGGAGCAACTAGTAAGAAAAGGGTGCACATACCAAATTGCAAGCACCTGGCAAAGTAGGTCTGTCAGAATCAAGCAAGAAAGATTGCCTTTTTGTCTTGTTGAAAGCAATTACCCTAGTTTGAGAGTGATGAAAAAGGTTAATGCATTTAGTAGATATATCCAGGGACTCATATACTAGTTACATTTTTATTGCTGTGATAGAGCACCACCAACAAGATAACTTAAAAATAATCTGTTTAATTGGATTTTCAATTTCAGAGGGCTAGCTAGAGTCGATAATGGTGAAGTCAAGGCACGGTGGAAGTAACAGCTAGGAGTTCATTTACCTTTCGAACTATAAGTAGGAGTCAGAGAGCACACTGGAAATGGTAGGATGTAGCAGGCTTTCTTGGGGCTGCTCACAAAAAAAATGACACAGAGACTTATTATTAATTATGAAAGCTCAGCCTATAGCTTAGGCTTGTTTTTAACTCGCTCTTATAACTTAACCCATTTCTATTCATCTTTGTGCTGCCACATGATTCATGGCTTTTACCTCTCCTCCCTCATGTCTTTCTCCCTCTGTGTCCACCTGGTGACCCCACCTTTCTTCTTCCCAGTGCTCTCTCAGTGCAAAAGTCCCAGCTACAGCTCCCACCAAGCTATTAGCTGTTTAGCTTTTATTAAACTGATCAATCATATCTTTACATGGTGTAATGAAATATCTCGCAACAATGTGAGTCTTTTAAAGCCTCAAAACCTGACTCTGTAACACACTGCCTCCAACAAGGCCACACCTCCTAATCCTTCCCAAACATTCCTATCAACTGGGGACCAAGTATTCAAACATACGGGTTTATTGAACTTATTCTCATTCAAACTACCACAACTAATCTACCTGAACCCATAGCAACCAGTAACAAAAGGGACAAAAAAGCTTTGGAGGTGAGGATCAGACTGTGATGATCTTGCTTTGCCTCCACCTGCAGTACTGAGAGGTTATTAGTCTGTTCACTCTGTTGCAGAGAAAAAACTGAAGCATAAGAGTTTCAGTGACGTTTGCTAGTATGCATCCGACTTGGACGAGAATGGAGCACTGCCTGGCTCTAAACTCTGTCCTCAAAGCCTAGAATTCATGATATTCCACACTGAGAGTTTCCATTTCTTCATTTAGAATAATAGAAAATTCACTATCATAGGAAATTGAAAATGACAAAGCCATTAATATGTGGCAGTTGGTATTGTTGTTTAATATTGCTAAACGATCTGTAGTATTATGAGTGGGTACTCTCGGAGATTGGAAAGCCAAATATAAACCTTATCATGATGGCCTATGTAAGACAGAATTGTACCTGGAATTGTTTATCTTTTTGTCTATATGCTACAATTTTCTCTTCTCCCTCTTTTTTATTATTTTCTTTTTGATGATTCTTGAAAAAAGTAAGATGTGTTCCAGGTCTGAAAAATTAATCGGAGATGTATAATCTATGCAAAGTTATAAATATAAGAAACATAGTGTGCATGGACAAAAAGTGCCATCTTTCAACAACAACAAAGCCTGGGCATTTGCTTTCAAAGTCAGATGGTAATCTTCTCTGTAAAATATTCTTCTCCATGGAGACACAATTAAGGAAGCATTTAGCAAGAGAAGAGGCGTATCCCAAATTGCCATCAGCTGGCAAAGCAGTTAATTCACCCAGGTCCATTGGAATCAAACAAAACTTGCTTTTCTGGTTGAAAGCAACAGCCATAGCTAGGGTATGGTCAACAAGGCAAATCAGTGTGGTAACGAGGCTTCTTCCTGCTTAATGCCTGAGCAGTGGTTTGGTATGGTATTGATGCTCTCCTGTCCACCCTTTGCCTTCACTATGGAGTTTTGTAGACCCCATGGGATTATAGACCACAGTGCTCTGCATAATGCAGAGAACAAGTTCCACATTAGGTTGTCCCTCAAGAAAGCAACTGGTGTGCTGAGGCAGAGGATCACAAGTTCAAGATCAGCTTTGGGCTTCATAATGAGGCCTTATCCTAAAAAAAAAAAAAAAAAAAAAAAAAAAAAAAAAAAAAAAGTAGCAACTTGGAGCCCAGACCCTCTGACTGATTTCTGACATGTGATCATTCCTGTCTTGGAGAATTCTAAAAACAGTTGCACAGTTCAGTAAAAAGACAGGAAAACTGGATCTGGGGAAAGGCTATTCCCCAAAATAAAAATGGAAGAAAAATAGATTACAGAAAAAGTGTAAAGTCCTTCTTTCAATATTGATTTAGTATCTTTAGCACCCACTTTGTACCAGACAGGATGTCAGGTTCCAAGGATACAAAGTCAAAGTGCTACATGGTCCTTTTCGCAATGCAGAGAGACTCACTGATTCAAGTACGGGGTGATTGGATGGAAATCACACAGCTTGTCAGGAACATTTGAGACAGAACTCCTTAGCATGCACCTTGAAAGACAGTCAAGTGTTTACCATCAAGAACAAAGCGGGCATAAGGTACGGGTTAGCACGATGTGTCAGGGAAAGTTCAGGCCAATCAGAGAGACTCCCAGAATGATTTGAGAATCATTGCTGAAGAATAATAGGTGAGTGAGATTTTGTTTCCAGCTAAGTACTGAATTCCTCCTGCCGTCCCTGGATCGTTGTTTCTTCCTACACACTTATCAAGGCAGCCTTTCTCCCAGCAGTGGTTCTGAGATTTCTGTTACTTCTGCCTCTCGTAACTCGCTGAGGAGTGAAGATTAATGTATTCCCAACCCATGGCTCCCATTGCATGCAGAAATATGATGACAAAAGCTGCAAAGGATTTTTTTTCCTGAGAAATGTAACTACCAAAGCCCTTGGCAGAATGTGTTTTATCATCTTGTTATTAACAGCAAGAGGAACCCTGGTCTCCATCTTGCAGGCCCTCTCCTCCAGTTCTAGTGAGCCACCTGCAATCAATCAAGGGGATGGGTGTTTGAGTTCTGGATGCGCACTCTCTGTCGGGTTTCCTCCCTGTACAAGTAGAAAAGAGATGGTGCATGACGGGGCTATTTATTGAGAGCGTGACTTTGGTACCCTTTCTGTGACAAAGCAGCCAGACTCCATCCTGGGCCCATTTGGGAATTATGATAGCCTACCTTCTCAGAGCTCAACAGAGAGGCCTACGTCAACAAAGCTATTTATCTAAGAAAGAGCATCTTCATCAAAGTCCCTACTTTGTGTTATCTTCATTTTTTTCATCCCTGATTTCTTCTGTGTCCCCTTAATTTGGAAGCAGTTTTTCCAGTTCACAAACATTACTGCTTCTACAGCCAACAGTGAGTTCACTGCTAGAAATCAAGACTGTTTCAGGAGAATGTCTTACCATTAACCAGTACTTTCTTATTTATAAAAGCTTCTTATATCCTTTACTTAGTCTCCAAAATATATGGCCTCTCAGTTCATGCATTTCTTGATTTTTTTTCACTGTATTCAATAATCCTAGTAAACTTCAACCCTTGTGTTAGATCTTTTTGATGGTTCTTTACCTTGGGTCTCAAGGCTAGTTCTGCATACCTACTAGCCAGCTTCCTGCACTAGTCAGCTTCCTGCACCAGTTATTTTTTTACTAACTAATGTTATAACAAATAACTCATCATCTGTGTAATAATATCGGGCTATAGTGGTAGACTGGAGACTAGCCCAACTGTAGGCAAAAAGGCTTCCTTCGGTAACTGGTGGAAACAGGTGCAGAGCCACAGCCAAACACTAGGTGGAGCTCAGATGATCCTATGGAAAGGGGGAGGAAAGATTCCAGGAGCTGGAGGTGTCAAGGACACCACAAGAAAATCCACAGAATCAGCTAACCTGGACTCCTAGGGGCTGACAGAGACTGGACCGACAGCCAGGGAGCCTTCATGGGACTCACCTAGGCACTCTTCATATATATTATAGTTGTATAATGTGGTCTTCCTGGGGGACTCCTAACAGTGGGAGCAGGGGCTGTCTCTTGACTCTTTTGCTGACTTTTGGGACCCTATTCTTCATGCTGGGTCACATCGTCCAACTTTAATACGAGGGGAGGTGTCTAGTCTTACTGCAATTTGATATGCCATGTTTGATTGATAGCCATGAGAGGCCCGTGCTCTTCTGAATAGAAGTGGAGGAGAAGTAGATGGAGGAACAGAGAGGAGGTGGGGAGATGGGGAGAGGGACTAGGACAAAAGGAGGGAGGGGAAACTGTGGAGATGATGTAAAGGAATAATAATGACAATTTTTAAAAACAAATAACTCTTCATCTTGGTGTCTTATAACAGAAGTTTATTTCCCAAATGCCTTATAGGTTGATAGAGGTTGGCTGCAGTGGCTCTCTGTCTTATTTTTTGAATCCAGGCTGAAAAAAAACCTATCTGGTACATGGCATTCTAGTATAGTTAGGGAAAGAGCAACAGCAGATCCAGTGACATTTCTTAATGTTTGTAGGAACATTCCCTAGGTCTTTGTTTTACATAGCATGTCTTTTCTATGAACTATTATATTAGTAGCATAAAGATTATGCTGCGATTGTCTTTGGCACAGTTCACAGAGTATCTATGGCTACACAATAGAATTACAGTTTCTGTCCTCCACGTTGTTGGCAAGTACATAAAATTATTACAGTTAAGGAGCAAGAGTGTATTAGTCACTTTTCTGTTCCTGAGAAAAAAATATCATGACCAGAAACAACTTAAGGCAGAAAGTGTACTTTGGATTCTAGTCACAGATGCCTAGAATCCATAATAGTGGGGTCAAGTATGGCAGAAGGAGCAGGACTCTTGACTGATCCACACACTTTGCCTGTACATAGAAAGCAGGAGTGAACTAGAAGTAGGAAAAGGCTATAAACTCTCAAAACCTACCCCCAGGGTACACCTCCAGCAGGGATCCATATCCTAAAAGTTTCATAACCTCTAAAAACAGTGCCACCAACTGGGTGCCAGGTGTTTACAAAATTCAAGAGCCTGCGGAGGACATCACTTAAACTGCTTCTACCTCTGACACCTCTAGACAAAAGTAATGTGTCTTACTTCTCACTGCTGATTCTGAAACCTCCCAGAATCATTTCCCCGTCTTCCATGTTAATTGGCGTCATTAGAAATGAAGGTTTTACTGAGCCTGTCTCTCAAGGAAGCAAGAAACAAAGACCCAACCAATACATAATGGACATGTAGAACAAGGCACAAACAATTCTTTTGGCTTTATAAGCCTCCTCGATTAAGAAATTGCTTTTCCTTCAATATATCTGATCCCGCCCTGACTCTCAAACAACAAAATCTATTAATATAGAACAATGAGGGCACAATCAATGTAAAGTATGATTAATTCATGGCAGAAAGTGTTACAAAGGATTGGGATTCGGGGCAGAATGAGTCTAGCAAGGTAGATCCTATGAGTGCAAATGCAATTCCATGTGCTTGTGGCTTAAAAATCAGTAACAATTTATAAAAGGAACAGTTTGTGGCTTATACTCTCAATAGAATCACAATTATACAGGGATCCCAAAATATACCAAACTTACTGACAGTTTATACTCATACAATAAAAGTTTTGTAGACCTAGAAAATTATTCTGAAAAAATAAATAAATAGCACCCAAACCACTGGGCTTCAACTGAAATCGAAATAAATGGAGATAAGACATTGAGAGGACTAGAAAATTCAAAGGATACAGAGAAGGAAAAGAAGAGGAGGGAGAAATTCAAAGAACAGGAGACTTAGAAGGGATATGGCCTGTTTCTTTGACAACCTGAGAGTCAGGATATCTGAGACATCACTATTCCATTTGCCATCAAGACCCAAAGTAAGGAAAGTATAAAGGAGAAACAGGCCCTGGGAAGCTTCCTTGAACCTCCACAGACATTACATTTAGGCTGAGAAATAAGCCTGTATTTTCTTAAACTGTAGATCAAACTGGATTGTCTATATGAAGATGTCAGAAAGCTATAGAGTTATTCAAGGAAAGGGGGGGTGTTATCTACATTACAATATTTGAGGTACATTCATCCTTCATAGACTGGAGCTTGATCAGAAGGAATTTGAAGACAAGCAGAACTGCACAAGAGTAGGAGAAGAATAAATTGCCACGAAGGTAGGGAATTCATATAGGAAGGAAGCAGGCAAAAAATATGGCCTGCTAACATTTGTTCCCGCGTTTCTTCTAGTCTTCTGCAGCCTAAAAAAGATCACTCTGGAGTCTGACATTTTAAACCTCACTCTAACACACATGTTCTTGACATATAGATAATGCATCTATTTAAAAAAAGACAATAAAAGATAGAGATGAAACTCAAGATGGCAGACCACATTGCATGCCTTGGTTTATAGTACATACATTAATATAATAATAAACAATAAAATAATAATAAAGATGTTGCCATCTTCTCAGATATGTTTATAAGATTAAGTGTGTGTGTGTGCATGTGTGTGTGTGTTTAAAGAGTTATTTTATTTTGTTACTATTGAGTTTATCTGATATAAAAACAAATAGAAAACCTCATGAGGTAACTCAATAAAAATGCATTCATTTAATCAAGAAATAAGCATTAAGTATCTGCTAGGTTCCTCACACTCTATCAGGCTGTAGAAATAAAAAGATTAGTTATATAGGTTCTTCTACAAAGAATGATAATTTATAGAAAGAATACAAGTAATTATTCATTGCATGCTTCTAATTACAACAAGACGCATAGGATAGAAACCTTAAGCGGAGGACAAACGGTAGATAAAGAGTGTCTTGGTTTTTAAAAACACTTAACACCACTAGGATTGACATCCTACGAATCTGGGGTAGAGTGGACAACTGGGGTTCTCGCAAAAGAGTTCTCCTGAGTTGGAACTGTTACAAAAGCATAAGGTGCGAGCGAGCACCTGTCCATGTGAGGCCGGGTGTGTCTTCAGGGTGGGCAGTTGCAGACAGCGTTAAACCACCAGCTTCTGAAGGCCATGACCGATGATGAGTGCACCTCCATTGCTATCAGGCCTGATGGGGTCCAGCGTGGTCCCTGTGGGAGAATTCATCAAGCATTCTGAACAGAAGGGATTCACTCGTTTGCTTTGAAATTTCTCTGTTCTTTACCTGCCCGTGAAATGCATGCCTACACTCAGGGCAGTGGTTGCTAGGGTCTAGGTGGGGCTAACGCTGTGAAGACAGGCCAGGTGACGAGGGATGACCAACCATGCAGACTCTATGCCTGGGACCATCCTTCGAGACCGTAGTATCCATGCTTTCTACTCTCTCTTTAATTTGCCTTTTCCAAAATGCCATACAACAGGAACCTATGCAACATATAATGTTTCCCAAGGTACTACTTTATTTAACTATGCTATACAGATTCTCTGTATTTTAGGGTCATGATAGCTCATATATGCTTTCAGCACCAAGTAGGATTGTGTCTAATTGCCTACTAGAGGATAGATTGATTGGTCCAACGTTATACAATGTTGGCTGGAATTGCCATAAACACCTGTTACTTTTCTGTGGAGATAAGCTTTGGTAATTGAAATCATTTTGATAACTAGCAAGGATCAGATAGTAAGAGTATCTTTTGTGTACAAAGCAATCATGTCATCCTTCAAAGACGGCTATTGCATCTTACATTCCCACCAGCAATGAACAAGAACTCCTGCTCCCCTCACCCTACCAGCATCATTCTTGCCAGTGTTTCGGGCCGTCAGTGTTGTAACAGTACTGCTCGGAGTTCCTCCTCCAAGTTCAGACCCACTGCCACACATTTCTCTCTCATTGTTGGTTTTCCTGCCCCTCGAAGTTGTGATAAATTGAACTTTCAAGATATTTTTAAGTATTACTCTGGAGACATCTTTGATTTACATGCTTTTAAAAAATATCCCATTTAATCTGCAAGTGTTGGAGACGCCACAAGTGCCTTTTTGCTACTGATTTCTCATGTAAGTTCCCTGTGGTCTGGGGACATGTGTCTTCGGGTTTCCTCGCAACTTCCTTCTTAGGTTAACTCTTGAAGCCTGGTCTACTTCATTTATTTTACTGGGGTCTGGTAATATGGCATTTTTTAAAATATTAGAGACTAGAAGTCTCCTATAATGTCAGGGTTTTAGTGGCCCTAGTCGCTGCCCTTGAAGTGTTTATTGGACTTGCAGAGGTGTTTCTAGAAGAGCATATTTCTCCCCCAAAGCAAACCCTAGTTAAGTAGACTCCTTTGGAACGCAGACCTTTTGGTCCTAGTATTTCATAACTTTCCCTTTCTCCTTGTAACTTGAGGTAATCCCCTCCCCACCTTGAATCTTCAGAGAAAGAAACCAGGGGTACTCCTGAAGCTAAGGACCTGTTAAAGTTTGGGTCTACAAGCTACTGAGTCCCTTGGAGTTTTAAACTTTCCAGATAGTTCACACTAAGCCTCCAGGGATTTGTTAAAGCTATCATTCAATACCAGTTCTCACCAGTCATTGTGCCCAGCAACTCTGGCTCTGGGAAACTGATCTCAGGAAAGAGTCTTTCGATCCCCAATCTCTCCAGGTTTGAGACTTCAATTCTCAGATAAACCTAAGAAGTACATCTGATCTTTTTGTTTGTTGGGAGTTTTTCTTGTTGTGAGGTGCGAAGCAAAAGTGACTTGCAAGCTCTTGACATTCCCTTGCCAAAGCCGGTCACCATAGTTCTTCACAAGAGAAATAGACAAAGAAGTAATTGTATCTTTTAGTAAAGGCGCTTTGGCAATTCCATATATATATACACACATAGGTATATATATTGTTCTGATTATTGGAATTCCAACTTTATCTCATCTTTCTTCCATTCCTATTCCTCCCCCTCCCCACTACAAATCCCTTCCCACATCCATGTCTTTTTGTTTTGTTTTGTGACTCACTAAGTTTAACCAGCACCGTATACTTTATTTGTTGACCTCAGGGTCAAATGCTCAGCCCTAAATAGGACAAATCCTTATTTTTTTTTTTTGAGGCTCAAAAATGTATTTCATGACAAGAAAACATCTGATGCAGGGAGGGGCTTGTGGAAATGGCTCAGTGGTTAGGAGCACTTTCTGCTTTTCCAGAAGATCTGAATTCAGCCCCTGGCACTCACATTGCCTGTGCCTCCAGTTCTCTGGTATCCAGTGCCCTCTTCTGGCCACTGTGAGCACCTGCAAGCAGGTAGAAACCACATTGACAAACACGTGTAAATAAAAAATAAAGGTAATTTCTAAAAGAAATTACCCAACAGCATACAGAAAGAAAGCAGTATGTCATAAATAATATCCCAATAAAAAGCTGATTTTGAAAATGTATAGACATTTGTGTGCTTGTATGTGCATAGGAAAGAAGTGGTTTTTCTCATAGTTATGTAACATCTGAGTACTTTTCATGGTATTCTTGTGATTTTTTTCTAAAAATCCTTTCAAGCATGTTATAATAGCCATGTATTTTTATAATGGGAGAGAAACAATGAATGTCACAAGACAAAAGGAAATTTTCAAGAAGAGAGGATGTCTGACAGTGAGATGTAGAATTTGATAGGCCCTAGGAGGTCATATGTGGGGCTTGGTAAGAAATAGCATTTCAGAGGCAGCCCCGCCTGGTGACACTAGCAAGCCCTCACCAGAAGCGTGGTTACCGACCTTGGAGGCACAAAGGTGGCCAGCTGACTCAAGGCAATGAAATGGATCTCAGGTACAAACCCTCTTCTCCTCCACACCATCAGGGCTCTCCTCTAGGAAGCCCAACCTCGAGGGAACAGTCACATTTTACTGAGCACTGTCTTCACTGGGCTTCTGTGTCTGCCGCATCCATGGCCACGCTCCGAGCCAGGAACTGATACAGTCAGCTGCCTGAGAATTCTCCAAGGGAGTTTTCTTCTAAAGAACAAAGGACAAAGGCAGAACAGAGATATCGCAGGCTATTTCCGCACGTGACGATTCAATAGGACTAAATGCGCACCATGTCATTGAATGATTCTGATATGCAACATTTATTTTAGTTTTTTTTTATTTTTGAGATTGTAATTACACCTTTACTTCCTTTCCTCTCTCCAACCCTTTCATGTTCCCTTCTCCTTCAACTTTACAGATATGTGACATTTATACAGTGTCTTATAATTTACAAACTGATTTCTCTGTTGTTACTGAAGTTGATACAAACACACCACAGAAATTTATTATTGCAGTTACTATTACCTTTACTGCAATTTAAATTGTCAAGCCTAATTAATTAGACTAATTACCAAACCTCGACTCTTTGTTTTGTCCAAATCCATGAACTCAAAGTCAAGTCTTAAAAACAAAGAAAAAAGAAGAAAAAAACCCCTTGTTTCTTTCCCACCACTTTTCCAAAAACAATTTTTTTTTGAGTAGAGAAAAATCTTCTCTTAGTTTAAATGGAGGGTAAAAATACTGAGAGTGGAAATAAATTTTGTGTAAATAATACACTTGTCACTGAGTTGGCCAGTGATAAATCTGTAGAGACTGAAGAATCATTCCAGTCTGGTCACACAAGATAAATGTTTGCATTTGGCGGGGGAAGAAAAGGATGCCATAGCAGCCGAAGGCCCAGGAGTCTCCAGAAGATGTTGTCATTGCCTTCAGTGACTTGATCTCTGTGGTGATTAATGGAGACTCTTTACACAGTGGTATTTAATCTCTGAGTGTGGGGAGTTAAATTTAAACACACAAGCAATAGAAGAAATTTCTCATCAAAGACAAATCTTGGGTCAGTGGCTCCAATCCACAAGGGATGTGTAAATGGCTAGAGCAAAAAGGTGACAGCAAAATGTGAACAATTCCTCAGCTTATCACAAAGTACTAATTCTGATTGGAGATTTTTATTTACTCATTTATTTATTTATTGTGTATACAATATTCTGTCTGCGTGTATGCCTGCAGGCCAAAAGAGGACACCAGGCCCTATTACAGATGGTTGTGAGCCACCACGTGGTTGCCAGGAATTGAACTCAGGACCTTTGGAAGAGCAGGCAATACTCTTAACCACTGAGCCATCTCTCCAGCCCCATCTGATTGGACTTTTAGAAAGAGTAAGTCAAATAGGCAATAGTGTTCTTCCCTGAAAGGTTAGATGTAATCAGGGTTTGGACAGGGTTTCTAAGTCAGGGGAGAATTCACTCAGGGAAGGAGAGGCATTCGTAGTCATGGAGAAATTCATATGGGGAAAGAGAGGCATTCGTAGTCATGGGGAAATTCATATGGGGAAAGAGAGGCATTCGTAGTCATGGGGAAATTCATATGGGGAAAGAGAGGCATTCAGTAGCATCCTGGGTTCTCCTATCACCTTCAGATGACACCACTTGATGACTGTGAGTCTTTCAGTCTAGAAGACTCAACTCTCCAGCCAAGTTGTGTCGCATCTAATTCACAGCCCCGGGCCTCCTCAGATCCACCCTCCGCCTGCTCAGCATCAACTAACTCTGCCGCCAATTCCCTTCTTCTTTCCCATACTGTAGCCCTAGTTTTCATTTCAAATTTTCTTTTAACTGAAAGGGGGATGAGATGAGAGAATAGAGATTACTCTAAACCTTATCGCGGTTTCTTCCTTCCAGGTTTATCTCCGTTTCTTCCTGTACCTCCCGCAAAGAGGGCATGATGAAAATGGTTCCCTCCTGAAGGCTCTTCAGGAGTTTCCTGTTATTTTGAAAATTTAAGAGAGAATCGCAAGCTGCTTCCACGCCCTGCCAGTCCTTCCAACTAAGTCCAGTCTGTCTACCACATCTTACCTACTACATGCCTTTTGCAACCTCTTACTCAACACTTCCTGGGCCCTGTTGGCTCTTTGCCCTATTCACCACCACCACCACCACCCCCACTATTTCCATCATTCTCCTCCATGCTCCAGACCATTGTTTGCAATACCTGGCCCCAAGGTTCAGGGATTTACTCTGCATGGGCCCTGTCTCCCTCGACCTTTCTCAGCTGGAAGAGGGAAGGCAGATCCTCAGCTCTCGGTTTAGGACTATGAGTGAAGAGGAGCATGTGTCATTTCCAGTCCTTATCCACTCAGAGCATCGATATGGAAATATTTCCTTGAGGCTAGTGACTATGAAAAACACGTCTTGATAAAGTTAAGTATGAAAAAGGGGATAATAAGAAGGATTTCTTGACACCTACCTAGAGCCACTTGGCCTGGGCAGGTCAAAGAAACCCCAGGCTTGTCAGGTGCCTGAAGAACACCCACACAACCACTTGGAGCTGGTTGGCCTGGGCAGGTCAAAAAAATCATGGTCCCATCTGATGCCACACGGTTGGGCACCATTATGGTAAGCAAACATATGGTGGGATAGGGGAGAGAGAAAGAGGCAGAATGGTTCATGTCCTGTGGAGAGACAGATCTGAAGAGGCAAAGACAGTAAAGATTGGACTGATTGGGTGACCTGCTTCCCACCTGGGGCCATGGTGATATCTGGGCCAGGGCTGCTGCTAAGGGTCTGTGTTGATGTCCATGGCTCCTGTTACCACCTAAGGCTATGCAGATACCTGGGGTCTGGGCCGACAGCTGAGGCCATGTTGGTCCCTGAGGGCTATGCTGCCTCAGCCACGCAGTGTGACGTGGCCTGCAGTGCCATCCAAGCCATAGTACCATCAGGACCTGAGCTGGTAGCCGGGAGCCATGTCTGGGTCCATGGCCCTGCCACAGTCACGGTGTGTGTTGATGTCTGTGGCTCCTGTTGCCACTGAGGACTGTGTGACCGTCTGGAATCTGGACCATGCTGGAGTTTGGGCCTATGCTACTGGGCCTTCGGGCCTATGCTGATCTGAGAGGACTGAGCTGCCACCCAGGATTATGGTGATAACCAGACCTAAGCTGTTACTGATGACCATGTCTGGGTCCATGGTCCTACCACATCTAGGGCCTCTGTTGATGTTCTGTTGCCTGTGTTACCACAGTGGCCATATGAATCATGTGTTGATCATGTGTTGAACCATGTGATGTACCATGTATTGAAGTATGAGGGCCTTGCGGAGCTGGCCCATCCCCTCACTGGTCCTGGGAGAAAGTCCCACCACCATCACCAGAAAGCTGACCCTGCCCCTCACAGGTAATGGGATAGGGGACCCTGACATGGTGTAACTGGTTCCACTAATCATGGGAGAGCTGCCCTCCTCTCCATGTACTTGAGAAAGTTAGCTCCCACCCCTCACAGCAAGTGTGGGAGAGCTGGCTCTGCCCCTCATCTGAGGGGGATAGTTCCTAGCAGCCTGGACTGACCAACTCAGCTACCCCCAGACACACATCCAGGGCTTTGAGTTGGCACACCCCAACATCTATCCCACCTATAACCCGCTGGAGCCTTAAAGAGACTGATCCTGTAGAACCATAGACTCGGGATCTCCATGATTTCGGCTGGCTTCCTTTTCTACCTCTCCTTGCTTCAGGTCCCAGCCTATTACACTCATTCAAGTCTCTCCAACATGCTCAGCTGCAGTCTCGTAAACAGTTGTCTCTGGAAAATGACCAAACAGATGTACAAGTGCATTTTTACCAATCTTTTGGGCACCTTGGAATCCAATCAAATTGACAACCAAGACTGACTGTCACGAGAAGGCGAAGAGCAGAGATCCCAGCTTCCTTCATCTCGGAGTTCAGTCACGTTTGTGGGGGTGGTGAGAAGAAAGAGAAGTGAAAGGGGTAACACGAAAGGTTTGAGGGACTGCAATGCAGGATTCTAAAGGTGATAAATAGCAAAGCCACCGGAATGAGTCTTGCAGAATAAGCACCAGCCTGTGGGGGAAAGGCATGGTTGTAAGATTACAAGACAAACAAGTGTATAATGACCTAGATGTGGGTCATATAGAGTCAGAAGGCACTAGACCTCTGCTTAATTAATAGTTGCTCCTCATGTCCTTCAACTGGTGATGTTCATGCTCTGTAAAACCACATGATGAATAGTCTTGGCAGTAAGATGGTTCAGTAGACCATACTGATAAACTACTCTCTAGCAACAGACAAAGCTAGATGCTAAACTAGTGACAGGTTTTTACTAGGGATAACTACTGTAATAGGCATAAGAGTACAACATGAACTTAATTTCAATTTGTTCAAAAGTGAAAGAATTTTCAAAGAATAAGGAGAAAGGGAAAGGGCAAGTTGGTCTCAATGAAGTCAGAGACAAGAAAAACAACAAAAGGTAAGTCAACATAAATGCAATTAGGTCACCTGTATCTGATGTACAGAACCAGAGTTGTAGGTGGTTGTGGTAGGTTGGTGTGCGGGACATGGGTGTTGGGACCTGAACTGGGGTCCTGTGGAAGAACAGTGTGCACTCTGAACCACTAAACCATCTCTCTATACTCATAGTTACTTGTGATGTTGCTGTGACAAAATGCCTGACCAAAATAAACCTAAGGAGAGGAGAATGATTTTAGGCTACATTTCAATGGGACAGTCCATTAGACCCAGAAAGTCATGATACCAATAGCTTGAGGCAGCTGGCCACTTTTAACATGAGTTTTCATTGCTTTGTATTTCCTGATTGAAACCACGTAGATCTCTCCTATTTATTTAGCCCAGGATGCTGGCCATGGAATGGTTTCATCCACATTCAGGGTGGGTCGTCTCATCTGAACCTAAAGTAGATAATCCCTCACAGGCAAGTTTAGAAGCCATTTTCATTCAAACTACCACAGCCAGGGAAACAGGAATCATAAAATAATATCAGAGATGGGGAGAGCCTGAGGGATGCCAACAACTATCAGCTCCAACTGCATTGCTGAGCTGTTAGAAGGTTCCCACTACTTGCTACTTGAAAAATCTAACCTGAATTCAATATAGGCACTGGCTCTTCATTCAGAAAGTCTTCTACAACTGATTGGTGAGCACCCAGTCAGGATGGGATCTCTTGCTGTGCAGGCTCATTGTCTCTATGCCTTCGCTGATGTGCCTCTGCTTTTCTGTTCACGTGTCAGCTTCCCCTCTACACTTGAAGTTCCTTGCTAGTCCCGTCCCAGTTTGTAATTTTAGCACCAATGAAACATCGGACATTAAGAGGCATCCCATATTCACCAGCTAAATGATTGGTTAGAAACCTGCTCAGAATGTCTGAGGGAGCACAGACATGGGACCCAGTAGATGAAACTCTGTGACTCTTTCCATTCAACCTGAGGGCTCCTGGAAAATCTCTCCCCAAACAAAAGTCCTCACAAGACTCTGTGTCTGCTTAGAGACCCCAAGATGTCACACACAGTCCTTTCTAGAGTCCCTGTTCCTTCCCCAGGCATCTACTCTTCCTCTATACATCCCAGTGGAGATCCTAGAGCCAGCAACCATAATCTCATATAGAATACATTTAGAATGAACCTTCCAAATGCTCTAATGCTGGTAGCAATAGGAATGTTGTCCTCTAGGACCTACTGCCATGAGAGGAGACATTGGAGAGCTATGGCACGTTGTCTCCATCAATCACGTTTTTGTACTTAGTTTTCAGTCATTCATAACCTCTGCGTTTTTTATATTATTCCATTGGCTCCATCAATACATGTTTGCCAGACATTTCTTTGTGATTGTATTTGGAATTTACATTCTTTGTTTTTGTTGCGGTTGTTGCTTCAGAAATGTCACAGAAATAGCATTTCTTCTTCTTAGCAGATCATTTTAAGAGTTACCGAATGTTGGCAAGTCTGTGTGCAGGCACCTCCATGGTCTATGTTTTCATATCTCTTCATGCCAGGCAGCGGGACAGGTTTTATGCTGGATGGCTCAGACACAGCACTAGGTTGCCTGGGGCACAGTGATAAACAAAGTCTTTACCCTGTCGGTATTTAGTGAGAAACAGGGGAGTCTCATCTGCTTTGAGCACAAGTCATGATAAAAACAAAACCTAGACGATGAATGTTCGGTCTTTATTTGAATTCTTCCAGACTTGATAGGAAACCTTACTGGTAGGCAGAACAAGAATCCATTACTGTCCTTCAGACATTTTACCTGAAGTAGCCAAGCAGAGGTCCAGACTGGGCACATAGAGGTGCAGAGGGAACCTACGCAATGACCTACGTGATTGACAAAGTGTTTGCTCATGGGTGAGAGAAATGCCTTTTAAAGTCATACTCACCAATGCCAGTTTTCAGGAACAAAGGAAAATAACCTTTATGTCTTTAGTATGAACAGGCTTTTAAGGAAATGCATAATTTTAATAAAAGTGAAAAAAATTGAGTTGCTAAGAGACAAGACCCGACCTAGGCCCATTAGGGGCTTATTCCAATAACAACTGATTGTAGATGGGTTTCCTTGGAAACAGTTCCTTGACATGCCTAAGTATCAATGCTGAGAAAGAACAACATCTTTTTAATAGATGCACACGAGGACTGTAAAAGAATTGCAGCTGAGCCCATGGACTAACCGTAAGATTAGGATACAGCCATGGAAAGGATAGTCTAATAACATCTTCATGTGTGTGCTGTTCTTGTTTTGTTTCCTCAGATAAAAGCGGCATATGTTCATGGGGAAGTGTTTCAAATAGTCAAGAAGAAAATCAAGTTAGAAGTGTGTTTTCCCTTTTCCTCCTGTGTGCTTTGGTTTTTCCTCATAATCAGCCAGTAGTAACTTTAGATTGGCACAGGAGTGGCTGTGGCTTTATTTTACATAAATAAAAATGATATATTCCATTCCCAGACTTACTGAACATTCCCCATGATGTCTTAGAGATCATTTGGTGTCAGGGCAGCAAGATGCTCTTCCCTGTCCTTGACACCTGTACTCCACATTAAACAGAATCTGACAGACTTTTTTCATTCATTAATGTATATTAGCCATACATCATAACGGGTAGCATTATGAAAGGCAATGGCCTTAATCCACTCTCTAATATGTCTTACCGCATTTTCATTCCTTCGCTTACGGAAGCAATGTTGCAATGAACATCCCTGTATACATCTCTGCAAACTGATGTGCTCCATATTTAAGAAAAACTCCCCAAAATAAAATTGTCAAGTCAAATGGCACATGTTTATTTTTACCAGTGTTGCCAAAATTGCTCTCTAAATATATCACACTACTTTATTCTCCCACTAGCCACACAGAGCGCTTCCTATTTTGGACTTTTCCTCATATCCTGAAGAAACATTGGACATCACGGCAACTAAACATCTTCATGACTCTGATAAAATATGTCATTCTTTACGCTTGGCTTTTTTTTTTTCACTTTGTAAATCAGTTGCGAGTTTAATGTGTGTCATTAACTTTCCTCTTTCAATAGATTTTCTGTTTATGGTCCTTGCCCACTTTTCTACTGAGCTGTGATTTTCTTAATAACACCTAAAAACTCTTTGCTTACTAAGGAGAGTAGCCCCTTAAATTTACAGATATTTCTTCGCTTAGAAACATTAGTCACCTCAGACCCTCATGATTGTGCAGCAAGATCTTTCCACACTGTGCCATCCCCAGATCTGCAATATGTTTTTAAACGCATTGTCCCAGTAAGGTCTTGAAGTCAGGTAGCTGACATTCCGTGAAATTTGACATCCCAAAGTAAAAGGTTAAGTAATATTAAGGCAAAATGTTAGTGAATTCAATTTTGTTAGAATGTGGTCATATATATGTGATAGAATAAGTAGAGGCTAAAATGAAATAAGAAATCTTGTTCATACCCTCAACGCAGGATTCCTTTAATCCTTAACCAATTGGTGTATATGAAAATATTTCTATCGATACAAAATCCTAATTTATATATTTTTCTAGGCTGTTTTCTTATTACCAAAATAAGACCATTACGGAGAAAAGAAGCACACTTTGTATCCAAGAATGCAGCTCAAGTCTTCTCAGAATTTCCATCTGTGCCCTGAGAGCCTTTGGTGACTTCCCACTCTGCGTCTGGCTAAGGCAATGTGGCTTACTTTGGCCAATCAGACAACCTGAAACTCAGTGACAAAAAGTCACCCATATTTCTGATCTCTCGAATGTTGCTACAAGAAGAGTTCATTACCCAGAGAAGACCACACAGAGCAAAGCTGGATTGTCCCTGACAATTCTCCAAACGTGCAAGAAAGCAGCCAAGACCAATAAAGCTCCTCGGCTGCCTGTAAACTTATCAGCAGTAACAAGTCACTGAGTGAAGGCCTGGGTTGTTGAAGGAATCCTATTATAATTATTCTCACTGCATCCCAGTTTTCAAAGATAAATGCTGGGAATTTGTACTGAATAGTTTTATGGCAACTTGATGCAAGCTAAAGTCATCTGAGGAGAGGGAACTCCAGTTAAGAAAATGCCTCCTAAGATCTTTCTGGAAGCAAGCCTGTAGGGCATTTTCTTAATGGGTGATTTACTGGGAAGGGCCAAGCCCATTGTGGATGGTGTTATCCCTGAGCTGGTGGTCCTAGTTTCTTTATGAAAGCAGGCTGAACAAGCCATGAGGAGCAAACCCAGTAGCAGCTCCCTTCCACAGCCTCTCATCAGCTCCTGCTTCCAGGGTCCAGTCCTGTTTGAGTTCCTATCCTGAGTTCCTTCAGTGATGGACTATGATATGGAAGTGTAAGTCCCATTGAAAACCAATCCCAAAGCAGTCTAAAAGCAGATTCAATGTTATCAGCCCTCCTAGGCCTAATTCTGGGTAAGCAATTAGGACATTTTACAGTAAGCATCTGCTACCAGTTTGGTATTTCCTTAAAACAAACTTCTGAGGACAAAAAGCACGCCTTTGATGCCTGTGTGCTTTACTGTTGGCCCATTTTCTGGAATAGGTAAAATGATAAATGAATATTAGTCAATCATGTGTGTGTGTATGTGTGCATATGTGTGTACTGTGTTATGTAATATACTACCAATTTAATATAACATATGCTATTTATTATATGTTATATTATATAATAGCAATGTAGAGGTCTGATTCCATATTATAGTCACAAAGAATTTTATAAAATACAAATTCCTAGACACACGCTGAATCATTATTTCAGGGTTAGATCCCAGACATGTTTGCTGTTTAAACCACAGGGTGATTATGAATTTATCTGCCAATAAGAGAATAATGTAGAATATCAGTGGACAACTGTTACCACCTTTACAAACCATCTGGCAATACCCACCTTCATGGCTCTAAAAAAGATACATTCACCGGGCGGTGGTGGCGCACGCCTTTAATCCCAGCACTCGGGAGGCAGAGGCAGGCGGATCTCTGTGAGTTCGAGAGCAGCCTGGTCTACAGAGCTAGTTCCAGGACAGGCTCCAAAGCCACAGAGAAACCCTGTCTCGAAAAACCAAAAATAAAAATAAAAAATGAAAAAAGATACATTTCCCAGAGCTGTGCTTGTACCCATGAATGTAAAGTGTTTCTATCATAGGGTGACTGGGGCAGTCCTTTAAGACAGCTCCAGAAAAGCTTATAAAGCCCTTACATCCAGTCAGGGCAACCCCCAGCCAGTCAAAGTCAGTCAGCATTTATGAAACATTCCTTTTCCAGGCAGGACATTTGAATCTGCCCTGTTTTCTGTGGCCTCCCACACACCCATGCATGGCCGTTTAACACAGATGGTTGCTTCCACAAGCAGCCTGCTGATTGACAATAGCCATTGCTTCCAACAAACCTCAGAGGAATTCTATACAGAATCTGTAGACTGCCCACTTGCCTCCTAAAGGAAGCAGACAGTGGCCTGCGCTAAGGCAACATTATTTATATATTCAAAAGTATGCACCAATACGAATCAAAGCACACATATAACATTAGTGAAGTTGTGTCTGGTGACCATCTGACAATCTCTCTAGGGGGATCAGGCCAGTAAGAATGGCCTACAGTCAGAGAGTCAACAGAAAGCATGACATTGGGGATGTACATGGGCTAGAAATGTGACAGACTTGCAAAGAAAACTTCACTCTCCCTGCCCTGACTACTTGATAAGTATGTATCAATGGTGGGGCCTCAATCTAGGCAGCAGGGGATCTCTTACCCATCTTTAATGATTCTGTCATATCAATGGTCATGTCAGAGTGCTTTTATTCCAGGACCTCTGTATTTCTTTACTAAGGGTGCTATTGGGTGTCTTGAACAACAGAGAGTTATATTGTCTTGCAATACTGAAGGCCGATACTCCAAGGCTGAGATGTGAGCAGGGTTGGTTCTTCGGAAGGCAGTGATAGGACGGGCAGGTCCCAAGCTGTCCCTTTGGCTACAGATGGCCACCTGCCTCCACGCTGTCATAGCACTTCCCCTCTGAGTTTCTGCCTCCAAATGTTCCCCTGTAATGACACTAGCCATATTGGATAAGAGAACATCACACGGTCTCATTTTAATCTTCATACCTTTAAGATATGTTGCCCAAGAGCATTCTCTTCTGAGGTGTTTGTAGTTAGAACTTGGACATATGAGTCAGGGTAGGGACATACGCTTCCACCTTTAAGAATGTCTGGCAACAATGCTTAACACTGCCAGCTCATAGTCACACTGCCCCCTGCACACACAAGAGTGTGTGCTTGTCTTCCCTTCTTCTCCCCTCCTTCAAATGCCTCAGTTCTCTCTGACAAGATTGTGGTGTATTTTGCAGAACTTTGGGAATGAGCCTAATCCCACCGAACTAACTGTGGTCATGTTAAAGATCATGAGCTCTTGGAGGAAATAAACCTGGTTTTAAATCCATTTTAAGCTGTTCTAATTGTGTGTCTTAAACTCTTTCTGATCCCATATTTTAAATGTTACTACTTATTCCCATTTTCACAAGTGAAAGTCAGAGATTACCAAGGAGCAAACTGTGTTACATAAGCACTGTATGGCCTGAACTCGCAACTAGAAAGTAGGTCCATAGCACGAGTGTTTGTGTCAGCTTGTGGCCTGTCACAGTCAAACCCTTCCACAATATCTCATGATGTTATCCCTACGAAGGAGATGGTCGCATTTCCCTAGGCTTTGGAAGGCTCCTTAGTATAAAAGTCTAGACATCATCCACTTTTTAGATAGAAAGCAAGACTTCACAAATAACTCTTGGTCAGCATCTTTTAATTTCTATTTATATACTCCCAGTTATGGGAGATGAAATTTAAATAAATGTTGTAAGTAAATCAATAGAAAAATTAAAACCATTGTTTTTTATTCTTAGGTTTAATAGGCATAAAATAACGGTAAAATATTTGGAAATTAAAAATTCCAAATTTATATCAGTTTTAAAATTTATCTTATTGTAGGGTAGTAACAAATAAGTCTGTGGCTCATCCTCTGTCTGGGCACAACAGATTAGTGTGGCACCTTAATGGACAATAGGGGTCCTAAGAAGAGGCGTCTGTCTGTGCAGGTTCTGAGTTGAAATATAAACACATAACGTTCAGCTTCTGACTTTCACAAATTTTTTCACCCACAATGAAAGAGACTTGAGTGTCAGGCTTTGTCAAGAGAATAGCTGAGAAGCCTAATTGTCTCCTTTCCACCTCTGAAATAACAGGATTCAAATATGGAAGACAAGACCACAATATTGCTTGATGTCTAGAGTACTGGTCTACCTTTCACCTGGATGTGAACATTATTATCAATATATAATATTAATTCATCCTATAAAATGGAAGACAAGACCACAATATTGCTTGATGTCTAGAGTACTGGTCTACATTCACCTGGATGTGAACATTATTATCAATATATAATATTAATGCATCCTATAAACAACATCACCCATATCTATTAACAACTTAGAACATGGTTCATGTCTCTAATGACCATGTATAAATCATTTTACCTGAAGTTGTGTTTTTATTCCCAATTTACAAATAAGAAAACTGAGATAATAGTATAAATCAAAGAACAGTCACCTTCCCTATGCTTGGAGAGAGTGTGACATATTTTTCTGAGTTCCTAATGGGAATGACTTTTTCTACGTTATATCTGAAGACAGCATAAAGAAATAAATGGTGAAACCAAAGACCTCCCTTTCTGAAGACAGTGTCATCATGATCCCCCTATCATCGTCAACCAGCATTCATGTGAGCCTGTTGTGTCTAAGGTTCTGTACCTAGCAAACGTAAACAGCAGGAAACAGAACAAGAGTCATGAGCTCAAGCACTTTGAGGTCTGCTGTGCCACTTGAGCAAGGCACTGAGCCTCTTCACAAGTACACATGCATCTACCTTGCAGTACTGTATTAAATAATAAAGTATTTAGCAAAGTACAAGACTCAGAAGACCTAGACAATATTCCCCATGTACTTGCAATCATCGCTATATAAGTAATCACATGAGTGTGTTTGTTAATTGTGATGACTAGCCATTCATTTTGCATTTTATCACTTTCTGCATGCCTTCACTTGGCTTTGAAATGACGACCTTCTCAGAGACACATTTAAGAAGCACTAAATAAAATTAAGAATTTTTCAGCTATAAAGTAAATACTCAAAAATGGATTGCAGAAGAGGACTCCAGCCAGACGACAAGAACATACCTCTGGAGCATCTTGCAGGCTTACAGGAGGCAGGAGACAGCTCCTCCCTACATGGTGCAGCCACAGTGCTTGAGACTGTCTGCTGGGAAGCAGAAGCTGGGGAACTTACTGCAGAAGAAGTCAATCGTGACGTCACTAAGTGAAGCATACATGACCAGACAAAGACTACATCTGGGATATAGTCAAAGATATACCAGGGAGGAAAACTTCCTGGACATCTCAGGAGGTCCCTGATCGCAATACCATGTAGCTCAGAGGTGCGAGAAGCCTACTCTCCTGGGGCATCTCTGAACGGTGCTCCGCCACAGAGAGCAGGCTATCACAGGCAGAAACTCTTGACAGACTCTCCTGTAATCTCCCACCAGCATCTCCCCCAGGTCTCTCTCTTTATATGATGTCTCAATTCCATTCTATTGTAGTTAACATTTACTGTCAACCTGGGTGTTTAAAGAAGCATCTAGGAGATGAAGCACACGGCTGAGTGTGTCTGTGAGGACTTTTTCTGAAGAGGATTGATAATGTGGGGAGAATGGGGAAGGCTCCATCCCTTAGGTGGAGGATATAGATGGAATGTTTGTAAGGAGTTCAGAAGCACAGACTCACTCTCTCTGTCTCTCTCTCTCTCTCCTATCTCTCTCCCTCACTTCCTCCCTCCCTCCCCCACTTTTGTACATATGTGTGTGCGCACAAATATGAGTGCGTGTTTCATATTGACTTCAAAGTGAGTATCTTCTGTCTTTGTTCACACATGACCTTATGGTTCTTCCTCACCATAAGACCAAAAACTAACGGAGCCAAAATAGACATGCCCTCCCTGAAGTTACTTCTGCAGGCGTTTTGCCACAGGCTTTCACTTCTGTGGTGGAAGATCATTTCTGAAAGTGTCTGAGACTCTTGGATGATCTTGGCACTGCTTCTCCTGCTGAGAGCCAGCTGTAGCACACTGCTAGTTTGAACAGTGAGGTTGGTCCTGAACACATGGCTAGTGTGAACTGTGCAGTCGGTCTTAAAGCACATGGTTAGTGTAAACTGTGCAGACGGTCCTGAAGCGCATAGTTAGTGTGAACTGTACAGACAGTCCTGGAGCACATTGCTAGTGTGAACTGTGCTTGGTCCTTCTAGTGGGGAAACAGACTGCTGTGCTTGAAGCACACTGCTAGTGTGAACTATAGAGTCGGTCCTGGAGCACACTGCTAGTATGAACTGTGCTTGGTCCTTCCAGTGGGGAAACAGATTGCTGCGCTTGTCCCTGAGCCCAGATGAAGCATGTATGTGTGGAACAACATGGAGATGAGGGATTCTGTCTGTCCCTACTTCTGCTCTCCAGGCAGAGAAGACATGATCGCCTTCATACATCTTAAATTATCTTCACAACAATCAGGGATCCTCTCTAGTTCCTTTCATTTTCACTGCAAAACACTCTCGCCCACATCATTGTCTGTCAGGACTTAAAGACCGGTCGAAGGGGAAGGAATCCTTTCTATGAAGCAAAATCCAGCTTCTGGTCCTTGTTCAGTGATGAGTTTGCAGTGTTACTTTTGGACTCATTCTGTCCCTCTTTGGAATCAGAGACAGGTGATGACTGTGCTCCCAATATTTCCTACTCTGGCCCTGTGGTCCTGTCAAAGGACCAAATAAGAATTCTTTTTTATCTTTCCTCCTCTCTTCCTCCTCCTTCTCCTCCTCCTCCTCATCATCCTCATCCTCCTACTTCTTTTTAAGAATGTATGCTAACTGTAAGAACATTTCATTTAGTAAGAAATCTCTGTACCCTTCTAACAAAGAGCTAAGTGTGTTCTTAGCAACAGGTGTAATAGTTACGTTTTCCAAGCAGTCCCCATCCATCCTGAAGACCAAAAGAACACAGAGGTCCCGTGGGAGCCAGCGACAGCTCACATTCTGCTGTGGATGTCCACTAGTGTCATCATAGTCAGAAAACCCTCAGAATGAACTAGATGTTCTTCTTGGGGTGGGTGGGGTAGAACTGGAAGACCTTTTTTCCACCACTAGGTGTCACTGTACTACCCTACAATACCCCTCACATTCGCCGCTAGATTAAAAGGAATGGATTCTTCACACTTCGTCTGTCCGAAAATACAACACTACATTTAAAATATATGCCCCCCACATCTCTTCTTTCTAGGTCTCTGGAAATGACCAGTTACATCAAAGGTGAAGTGTACCGCTGCCTCAGTAACGTCTGCAGCCGCTTCCATTCTTGTTAATAATCATAATAAATACTAATAGAGTCATAACAAGCACCTTCTGTGTACCTAGGCCTGTGCTGGGTCTGAAGACCCAAAGTAGAAAGTGTTTTCCAAGTCTTCGGGCACTCACAGAAGCCATATCACGATAATCCAGTGAGAAATAGTTTAAGTGAAGGAAGCTACCTGGTAAATGCGAAGAAGCCGTCCTCTGGCCTGCCTTGAGTAGAAAGGGAAACTTTAAAAAAAATGTAGAATTTGAACTTTATATCAAGTTGATATGAAAACTCTTGCCACAAGGTACCCCTGTAAAATGGGACAGCAGTTAGTCCCTGCACTCGCGACCAGTAGAGTGGAACGCTGACCAACACTGACCGACCTTTCTAGATTTCAGTCCTGTTGCTTTCCACACTTGGGTCCCATCCAGCAAGAATGGGCCCCACATTCTCCAGAAGGCCCACTGGTGTTCAGCTAACCTCACATTTGTCTCTTAGGGGTGATGCCCCTAAGTGCACATGACCACACATTTACATCTCTAATGGTAAATAGAATGTGTGCTGTCTGCTTAATTACTGCACCCCTGTTTAATCTTCAGCAGACACTGGAAATCATCCATGACCACACCCATATCTGGCTAGAAAACTATTATGTCACCCAGTCGTCAAAGCTCTTATTATTTGCTTAGTGATTAATAGCTTGTGTGTCTCTGAACCCTGGGACTGTCTCTGAAGGGCAGGTATAACGTTTCTCATCTGCGGGAGCATTTGCTCCAGAATAAAGGTGAACTCATACTAGATACTTAACAGACAGAGTTCTCAAGCCCAGAGCCCAACCCTTAGTCATCTTTATGTGACTAATCCCTTGGCTATCATATGACATGGAGAAACACTTCCACACATGCTTGTTGAATAAATGTATAGAAAGGTAATGGCGTAGTACAAAATGAAAATTTGTTGGTTGGATTGATATACATGTTTTAGTACAATTATAAGGGTTCTTCATTCTGATTAGTTAGTCAGAAGGACTGACTACCCACTTTCTGCATTTGTTCTTTTGAGCACCTAGCTACTGTCAAACAATGAAAGAACATCTCATGTGCATCTACTTACAGCCCCTTACCAGGTTTTCCAATACAGAATTATTCATTTGCAAAAGGAAAGTCATTGAGAGAAAACTAATTCAAAATGTATTTACTATCGACTGCATATGAATCATTACATTACCATCAAAAATATAACAGTGAACTAAAACACTTCTCGCCTTTGCCTTTCTGGAACATACAGTCTGAAGAACATGGACAGCAGATTAACAAGAAGTCTCCCCATCTCTCCAACAAACAACTCGGTGCATTGGGAATAGAACGCACAAGAGTCAAGTTTTTCATGCACTCCTCACCTATCCTGAAGCCGAAGGTCCATGAGCACAGACATGGAGTGTGTGTCAAAGGAAAGGTGATCCAGGACAAATCAAGTAGGCATTAGAAAGGCTTAGAGAGTAGGAAAATAAGAAGCGTTAAGAATTAAAGAGTGTGGTACTAGTGATCTCATTGCAGCTGTGGTTGCTTGTCTACGATCTGCATAAGATCAAGCCGGTTGACATTCCAGTATGAGCAGAAGAAGGACCCTTGCCCCCACCTGAGGAGCTGTTGACAGCTGATGGCTTCTGAGGGAAGGAGAGTCCATTTTCCTTAAGGGTGAGGACATCTGCTCCAGTAGCTGGCCCAGCTCCTGAGAATATATGACCAGCATGAATTTGACTCAGTGGATTATTTTTTTTCTTCACGTTGGGAGGGGTAAGAAAGTGAGGAGGGGTAAACCTGGGAGGAGTTAGGGGAGAAGTTATGGGGATTAATATGATCAAAATATACTGTGTGCATGTGTTCACTTCTCAAAGAGTTAATAAGAATAGTTTTAAAGAAGCATGCCTGGGTGTGGTGGCGCATGCCTGTCATCCTGAGGTTTACCTGTATCTCAGCACTCACAAGACTAAGGCAGAAGAATCTCAGATCATAGACGAGGAGAAGAAGGGGTGAAGGGAATAACAAGGAAAAGTAGAGGGAAAAATTAACCCAGGAGCACTAAACTGAGTGGCTTCCTTTCCTACAGCCGTAGTCCGACTTTAGAAAACTGACCTTCTAACTGAGAAGATGATAAGGGATTTCACTGAAAGGAAACCTCAGGGTTTGCATTGGAGCCAAGGACCTGATTCCAGACCAGAAGGTGGTGGCTTCAGCAATTGGTTTATACGCAAAATGCGTACTGATCAAGAATCACATACGCCTTCAATCCCCGCACTTGTGAGACAGAGATAAGCCAACCTTTGTGAGTTCAAGATCATCCTGGTCTATGTAGAGAGTTCCAGGACACCAGTGCTACAGTGAGACCCTGTTCAAAAAGAGAAACAGTGTGAAGTGGTAGTAGCACATGCCTTAATCTCAGAACTCTGGAGGAGGCAGAGGCAGGTGAATCCCAGAGTTCAAGGACAGCCTGGTCTACAGAGCTAGTTCCAGGACAGCCAGGGCTACACAGGGAAAACCTGTCTTAAAAAATCAAAACAAAACAAAAATATATATTAATATCTCTGTACGATTTCTGTGAAGAGTTGATGAATTCAGATGATCATGAAAACCTTGCAAATTGCAAAGCATGGGGCTAATGTCGCAAGCCTGTGAGCTCAAACGTAGTCTTGTCAACTCCATTACAAAATTCCATGTTCTTCACCATGTGCAACTTCTGCTGCTGGCTTAGTTACGGAAAATCAAGCATTCACTACAATCTTTCTTCCAAATATTTGGGAGGGGTGGAGGCATAATCCTTAGGGATGGCATACTTCAGATTCCATGAGGCATCCAGTGTGATCCCAGACCCTGACAGCTCCACAGAGGATCTGTGACACTGAATCAGAGTCCAAAATGCCACAGCCTGTGTGTAACAAAACCCCTGCTCTAGAATCCAGGAGGAAACAGTGCTTCCTATGTTCAGTTTAGCTGCAGGGAGGGTTTACACAACATGAATGCATAAACCGGAAGCAGTGTAGTCACTAGTGACCTAAGACCTATCTTCTGGTATTCATTCAATCCTGCAGGGAGGATGGGATAAGAAAGACCCTGATGGCCATCTCCTTGCATCAGGCACTATTGTAACTTTCAGACCTGGAAAGAGTGTGCTGCTGAAATAATTGATACAAAGCAGGACTCAATGTATAAGAAAACCCTGCATCGAAGCCTTGTCCAAGCCAAAATGTCAATAGCACTGGTATTCTGAAACCCCAAGGTGACTTGCTTATTAGACACTTGGAGTTTTTTTTTCTTTCTATGATTTGGCCTCCTTTGAATCTATTCTTGTTTACCAAGCATTCTTCTCTATGTCTAAACTCCAATGTGGATAGAACTCAAGTCTAAAGTCAAATCCTTGACATTTGTGTAACTCAGCAGATTAAAAAGCAGTTATATAATCTTTTCTCTAACTCTCTTACATGATATGACACATCTAAGCCCTGACTTCTACCCACTTACATCATTACATTGGAGGTAAATGATCCTAGGTTCTTTAATCCAAAAAATTATTTGGTGAATATTTAGTATACAGTTGTCAAAGTACTCCTTAAATATACAGTTGACTGACAGTGTCTCAGTACTTACGGAGCTTTCAGTGTGGGGGAAGAATAAATGTCAAATCGACAAACCTTTAATTACACGTGTTAACACAAACCTGAAGGAAAAGCATAGGATACTCTGAGAGAAAACAGTAGAAGAGGGGACATCCAGGAGCACAAAAGCTGAGTAAAACCTTCTGAAGAAGCAATATCCAAGCTGAAGTCTGCCAAAGACCTAGATATCAGGACAGTGAAGAAAGAAAAAGAAAGATTGTGTGTAAAAAACACTTACGTCACCCCTAAGGAAAGATGTGGAAGATCTGGCCCCATCCCTCATCCGCCATACCGTGGAGTGGACTAGGAGAGAAGACCTCCCCTTCCCAACCCCTCAACACCCATAGTGGATGGGAGAGCTGCCCTTGAGGTCAGGAGAGTGGGAGAATTGGCACTTCACCTCACCCGGGCAGCACAGTAGAGCTGACCCTCTTGGCGGGAGCACAAGTGAGCCAGTCAGGAGGGACTGAGAGCCAGAGAACTGACCCACCCCTTTGTCTGCTATGTGGAGGCATGTGTGAGGGAAAGATGCCCTCCCCCAGCCCCCTTGCCTCTTGCCAACTGCAGCAGCCAGGAGAGCTGGTGCTGGGGTCACAAAATGGGTAGAGCTGGCTCTGCCCCCTCGCTGGTTGCAGCAAATGGGAGAGGGGAGGTCTTAGTTGGGATTTCTATTGCTGCAAAGAAACACCATGACCAAAAAACAAGTTGTAGAGGAAAGGATTTATTTGTCTTATACTTCAGGGGAACTCATACAGGGCAGGATCCCAGAGGCAAGAGCTGACATACAGAGACCATTTGGGGGAGTTGTTTACTGGCTTGCTTCCCATGGGTTACTCAACCTACCTTCTTATAGAGCCCAGGACCAACAGCCCAGGGATGGCACCAAGCCCCATGTCTGGGCCCTCCCACATTGATCACTAGCTGAGAAAATGCCTTACAGCTGGATCTCAAGGGGACATTTCCTCAACTGAGGCTCCTTCCTCTGATGACTCTATCCTGTGTCAAGGTGACACACAAAACCACCCAGTACATGGGCCATACACTTTGCCTGGGCAAAACAGTAGTGCTGGCCCTGGTGGTTTGAGTGCAAAGAGCCAGGTTGTCATCTCTTCAGACAGTACCTTCACATGTCAATGCCATTTTCATCCAGGCAAGAAGGCTTAGAAGGCGTGGGACTAGATTTGTAAAATGAGAGAGATTTTACCTCAAGCAGAGATGATCCACTTGAGAATAGCTGAGTCTGCAGAGCAGAAGGCCACCTCCACCATCATTTCTCAGTTGTGTTCAAGAAACACTAGGTCTCACTGGAGAGGAACAACTCAACTGTTTAGCAGGCAAGACTGAATAGGGAGCAAAGACTGGTGAATGATGGGAACTGTAGTCCCTGCTCCCATGGAGCTCACATTTAAGACTGGAAGAAGAAAAAACTGACAATAACAATATGCTGTGTGTGGTAGCTTGAAAGAAAATGGCTCCCAAAGGGAGTGATGCTATTAGGAGTCATGGCCTTGTTGAAGTGGGTGTGGCCTTATTGAAGGAAGTGTGTCACTGTGGAGGTGGGCTTTGAGGTCTCCTATACTCAAGTGCCATAGCTCCTACTCCCACCAGCACAATTCACTTCCCATTTCCTTAGGATCAAGGTGTAGAATTTTCCAGCACCATGTCTGCCTGCACGCCACCATACTCCCAGCCTCCCTTCTCCCTGCCATGATGATGATGGACTAAACGTCTGGAACTGTAAGTCACTACTTCAATTAAATATTTTCCTTTGTAAGAGTCGCCACTGTGCATATGAACACGTTGTGCAATGATGCACGGCACAACAAAGGAGGAAATAAATTTTGCATAGAGACTGAAGAGACCTTCAGGAGCCATGATAACTCTGTGCTGCAAAACCCTCCATGGAATCATCAGGGTTGAAAAACGCACTTAGGAAAACAAACAGCAATGTTAACAGTGCATTTCAAAGACAATATGTGCTTCACCATTTATTTTCAAAGAATAATCAAGTGACACAAACTTCCCTTGTGGAATTTGTTTTTATTATAAATTTATCCCCAAGGAGTGAGCTTTCAAATAGGAAAATACTTTCTTAAAGCTAAACAGCTTTAGTTTTGGCATTTATAGCCAAGCTCCAGAAGTGTCTGTTGGCCTGCCCTTCCAATGTCCTTGAAGAGAATCCAGGCATCAAAGCACCTTCGTGGGTGAAGCAACAAATGAAATGTGATGTGAGCTCCACCTCTGCAGCCTGACAACTCCTCTTAAGGATTCATAAATACAGACTGAGGTTGGTAAGCAGTAGAAGCCTCGTGTTCATGACCAAGGTCTCCACTCCAAGAACACAGTTTAAACATCCAAAGATCTGGCCAAAACTTCCCTTTATACATTATGAAGTTCTGGAAATAGAATTTCCAATAGCTAATTTTTAATTGTGTTATACTTTATTCTGTTCATCTTAGAGTGAAAGAAAACTTTATACAATCTGACCTTGAGAAAGAATCGTTATTCCAGTCCCCTTCTCTCTCATTCACTGAATCAGCTCACAGATCTTCCTTGTACACTTGTACTTCCTTGTAGATGGGAGATGCCATGTTCAGGGTCCTTGAGTGATAGGATGGCATTAGATAATTATATCAATGAATGACATGTGACATTTGCCGCTAGCAAAGCATCTTGATTCATATTGCTCCAGTTCATTCAGTTGGTAAGATCAAGGCAAATCAAGAGTTTATTATAGAACATAGAAGGATTCAAAAAGTACAAGCAATAAATGGTATATAAAATAGTGAGGAATTATTCTGACATGAAGTTACAGTTGGAACAGAAACAAAAACTCAAATCACAAATATGTTTTTGCCTTAAAGAATAACAAAAAATCCAAATGGATGTAATAAATGGACATAAGGATTGATATCTGGAAAAGAGAAGGGAGTCATAAGGTTGCAGGGGAAGATCTGAATAGAGAATTCTCAACAGAAGAATCTCAAATGGCTAAAAGACACTTAAGAAAATATTCAACATCCCTAACCATCAGGGAAATCAAAACAACTCTGAGATACCATATTACACCAGTCGGAATGGCTAATCAAAAACACCAGTGATAGCTTATGCTGGAGAGGCTGCAGAGTGAGGGGAGCACTCCTGCATTGCTGGTGGGAGTGCAAACTTGTACAGCCACTTCAGAAATCAGTATGGCAGTTTCTCAGAAAATTGGGAATCAACCTACCTCAAGATCCAACAATACCACTCTTGGGCATATGCCCAAAGGATGCTCAGTCATACTATAAAGACATGTGCTCACCTATGTTCATATCAGCATTACTCATCAGAGCCAGAACCTGGAAACAACCTAGATGTCCCTCAACCAAAGAAGGGATAAAGAAAATGTGGTACATTTACACAATGGAGTACTACTCAGTGGAAAAAAACAAAACAAAACAATGACATCATTTTGAAATTTGCATGCAAATGTATGGAACTAGGAAAAAAAAAACATCCTGAGTGGGGTAACCCAGACCCAGAAAAATGGTTTGTACTCACTCATAAGCAGATATTAGACATAAAGCAAAGGATAATGAGCCTATAGTCCATGACCCCAGAGAAGCTAAGTAACAAGGAGAACCCTAAGGGAAACAGACAAGCATGTCTCTAGGAAGGGGAAACAGAAAAGATCTGACAAAATTGGGAGCATGGGGATGGGGGAAGAAGGAAGGGTGGAGCAATAATTTGAGAGAGGGAGGAGCAATAATTTGAGAGAGGGAGGAGCAATAATTTGAGCAAAGGGGACAAAACCATGATGGGGATACTCACTGAAACAGCTAATCAGAGCTCACTGACTGAACTGTCAGTGAGGTAGAGGGGATTCATCATAGGACCAAACTAGGCTCTCTGAATGTGGGTGACAGTTGTATGGCTGGGACACTCTAAGAGGCCACTGGTAGTGGGGCCAGGATTTATCCCTAGTGCTTGTACTGGCTTTTTGGAACCCATTCTCTTTGAAGGGATACCTTGCTCAGCCTAGATGTAGTGGAAAGGGCCTTGGTCCTGCCTCAAAACAATGTGCTAGACTTAGTTGACTCCATGGGAAGCTTTACCCTCTCTGAGGAGTGGATGGGGGTGGAGTAATGGAGGGGGGACATGGAAGGAGCAGGAGGAAGGGAGAGAGTGGGAACTGGGATTGGTATGTAAAATGAGAAAAGATTGTTTTTTAAAAAAATAAATATCATAAAAAACCTGAAAAGAAATACTGACAATGGAAATTTAGCTCATCAACAACAAAATAGAAGAACACTGTCATTTCAGAGACTATTGGTTTAATACAAACACTGCCTAAGGTTAGAAAGGGTTTTCCAAATGACTATTTTTAATCTTTACCTAAACCTGAAGCTGCAAAGGAGAGATACAGTTGTCTCAGTAATAAAATCAGGATTTTGATCAACATACAAGAAAAAAATACAGCATCTTTGTATTTTTCCATAGTCAGGAATATTACAAGGTACTGTAGAAGGTAATCAGAGAGCTATTGTTCCAAAAACCATATGGGATCAGGACAAAGACTTCAATTATTTAACTTCGTAGTGATCCCATGCCTTCCACTTTTGATGTTTTGTGGTAACCTTGTGCCTAAAAGCAGTCCTCTACTTCAGAAGTCATCAAGTAGAACACGTGACTCACATGATTAGAAGTCAGTAGTTCTGGACCCTATCATCACTCTTTCTCTCAGAAGGTCAGGGGTTACTGCAAGTCATTTAGCCATTTGTCCTAAATGCTTTTACTTCCTTGAGGTAAAACAGGGTAAGGAATAAATGGATTAAGATCTGTGAAATAATAGACACAAATAATTGATTCCAATCAGAGAAGAAAAAGAGCCGTCATCGTTGTACTCTATCTTCATAACTCCTGCAGCATAGCGTTAGGTTTTTTAACCTTTATTTTATTTAATCACACAGAAATATATTCACCAAGCTAGCACATGGTAAAAGGGCTCAGATGTACATCTTTCAGGCTCATATAGTTTTCAATCCATTGTATTCCTATTTCAGTGGGTATGAAATAATTATGTTGTATCTATAAGATACGAGCTGGGTACAGAAGAGTTGGCAAACCATTTATTATTAACAAAAATCACAAACAAAGGTTAAAGTAAACCCAGTAGTGGATGTGGACTTCAAAGAGGTATAGGAGCCAGATGGAAGTGTTAGAATCTTTACCAGGAGCCATCTCGGGTCAGCAAAATCACCTGATCTGTAGCCAAAACTAATTCAATAACCAGTGTCTGAGAAACTGTATGAAGGTTCAAGGTCAAACCCAAAGCAAGGCACCCGAGGTAGGATCAGGACCAAGATGGAAAGAGAAGTATAAGGCCGTTAACAACTTTGCTTTCAAAGGGTCAGCAGCTTGCGAATGTCTGCCAGTTTAGGGGAAGATCTGCAATTTAAAGCTCGTGTTTTCATGGAAAATGAGAAAAGGGAAGATGTTTTATCTCAGGCTCAATCATGTGACGCATCCTCACAAGGGTTGTATCTCAGCTCTGTACTCACTGCAACTCATTGAAGATAGACCAGAGGAAGGTCATGTCAGGACAACACCGCGGACCATCTTTCCAGAGAGTCCCACAGCTAGAATCAACATCTGATGCTCAATTCACTACAAAATTTGACAGCTACTCTACAGTCATTTTTACTTGTTTTTTTTTCCAATGCTTCCCATGTTCCTATGGTGTTGCTGATGATGCAAATCCCAGTGGACACCATGGCCTTAGTAACACTCCTGGACTGGGTTGAACATAAGACAACTATTTCCAAAGTTGAAGTTGGAGACATCTGAGAGACAAGGGATCATGACTTCCAAGAGCCTTAATTGACACACAGTCCTTGGATTCCAGACAAGAATAGCCTCCAGGGAGGTTTAGGCTCTGTAAGGGAAATGGAGAAATGCCTGGGAGCTTCTCCAAGCCTAGGGGAACTTGGATAGACCCAGAAGATGGTGAAAGGTCACTCCTTTCCATCTTCTGCCCAAGCCCCAAGACAACTTTAGAAGCCAAGGTCAGCAAAGCAAGACCTTGTCCCCCTGATAGAGTCAAGTAGCAGTGGCTGCTTTCATTGGGTAGATTTTTTTTTTTTCTGATCCTTACCAATGAATTCAGGATGACCATTCCTTTCTCTTTACTTATACTTTTGAGGGTCAAAGAGACTGTTCTGATGGACCCAAACCACTTGAAGGAGAAAGAAAAGAAACACCAAGTATCATGGGATACAGCTATGGTTAGAACACTCTAGGAGATTCTCCCAGATATGTGGAATGTTTTCCCCCACGCTCACTGAAATCTTGTGACTTTGTTCTTTGTTTACTCTTCTTTGTTATCCTGAGAAAGCAGAGCAGTAAAAAATGACTGTTATTTTTCCAATTTATAATGAAAATAGTGACAGAAAATAGTGACCAAAAAATACAACACTGAAATTGACAATAGAGAAAACTCTAAGGACAAAGTGTGGTGTGAGAACCAACTGAAAAATCATGCAATGCTTGTATAGTATAAAACTGCCTCAGAAATCAGAAGTGAGGAAAAGGCTGCTTGGAACTGCTCAGAGCTAGCTTTCCTCCCTGCAGCACTGTATCTGCCTACCATATACGAGGTTGCGCTTGATCCCCAGCACCAGAAAATTTGGTTTTTTAAAAGAAGAAATAACCAGCAACAACAATAAAACTTTTAATGGTTTGAAACACACTCAGGAAAGACTAACAAATAAATAAAATATTTAAAAATTTATCTTTAAAATACAATATCGGAAAAATGGCTTTTACAACAGGAAAGACTAAAAGGGGTAAATGGAAGAGATGATCAATAAAACTTTCCAAAAATGATAGGACAATAGGTAAACACTTTCATATCTAAGTAATACATGATACACACACACACACACAAAAAAAAAAAAAACTATCTGTAAGAACCCAACCAGTCCTGTAAAATCCCTATGGTCCTGTAGCTTCCATGTCACTGCAAGACCATATGTGAGCTGGGAACTCAGCCTGGAGACTTAAAATCACACGCACACACAGACAGATAGAGAGGGATACACAGAGAGACATGGACATGGGTCATCCTTGATACAAGGATGCCAAATGTCCCACTTTATTGTGCTCAGGAGCAGCTTATATAGGGATCCTTAGCCATGCCCAGCTCTCGGGATCTTTCAGCTGCAGGCCCACCAGCCTGCCATCAAGGTCTCATGCTCAGTGCAGCTGCAGGTGAGGTCTCGTGCTCAGAGCAGCTGCAGACAGAGAAAGTCAAGAGATCAGAGATCTATAGCTCCCAACAACTATCCCAGGTTAATATCAGTAAAAATTGATGTAATTCAGAGCTAGTTTTTAAACCAGAACTGTACTGGGTTAAAATTTGGTCAATAAATTAAGGCCGATTCATATAGAACCCTGTAAAAGAAAAAGCACTTTTTAATGGGTATTTACTCGATAGGGTGTAATTATTTTCTATACTTATTCTACAAAGTATCGACAGTAAATATGCTCAAAACCAAAGGTTTAGATCAAAACATCCATGGAATATCAGCAAGAGGCAATATCATAAAACCAAAATGCACTGACCTCAACTTCAAGGACTGAATCCTGACAGACACATGACTTTGACATCAGTAAACTTGGCAGTCTTCTCATATGTGAAATGACCATGTACATTCTATAATAGTTTCCTTCTATGTTTAGACTGCACAAGCCAACCCTGAGAAGCCTTGTACACACCTCTTTCCTGAGATATTCATTACTACAAGCATCCATACCTTCTATCAAATACCCTTAGACTCTCACCAGAACCTCTGGAACTATGTGTGAGTACCTAGTCCAAAGAAGGCTATGTTTAGATCAGCAATCAACCTGGCAAAAAACTATCCAAAAAAGCATTTTGAGGTTAGTGGCTTAGCCTACTCAGTGAATTTTGAAATTCAATGTCCAATACAGTGGAGAAAGAATGTAATTTGCATAAGCAGAGACCCGCAGTCTGAAATGTAGGGGGGGGAAGGGAAGCCATTAGACATGTTAGTGAATAGCCATGATAAGGGAAAACCAAAGGGTCAATAAAATAATGCCTCTGGTATATAACAGAAGAGGGTGGGAAAAGAAACACTGGGTTAGTCAAGATTCTCCTGAGAACCAATAGAAGATATGGAGATAAGTAAGAGCCGGCATGTTACAAGAACTGTTCACGTGATTGAGGAGACCGAGAAGCTCCAGGATATGCCATCTTCTTTGAAGAATGAAGAAAGTTGGTGGTACAACTCAATTCATGTCAGAAGATGTAAGAGCTAAGAGCTCCAAAGAAGAAAATGGGCTTTCCAGCCCAAGCAGAAAGAGGGAATTCGCTCTCCATCCTCTTGTTCTATGTGGGCAGAACTTCAGAAGTCTGTATACTGCCCGCATACATTGCAAAGGTAGAGCTTCCTCACCCAGTCTGAAGAACTTAGCACCTACCTCATCGAGAGGTGTGCTCAGAGCACATCCAGAAATAAGGGTTGTCTGATTCTCTGAGTAAGTCCTGAAAAAAAAATCCCATTAAGACACATAATTAATGGTCACAATAAAGAGCACAAAAGAATTCAAATTATTCTTGGAGCCAGAACTATGGATATACTTATACTAAGTGTCTTTAAACATATAAAGGTACATTTCTATTCTCTCATAAAAAAAAGTTTAAAACTTACACTTAATTGGCATAGGAGGTTCTTCTGTTCATGTGTTGCTTTCATTGTCTAATGAATAAAGAAACTGCTTTGGGCCTGATAGGGCAGAACTTAGGTAGGTGGAGTAGATAGAACTGAATGCTGGGGAGAAGGGCAGAGTGGCAGACGCCATGGATCTCCTGCCTGAGATGGAAGCTGGTTAGAATCTTGCTGGTAAGCCACAGTTAAGTGGCAATACACAGATTAATAGAAATGGATTAAATTAAGATGTAAGAATTAGCCAATAAGGAGTTAGAGCTAATGGGCCAGGCAGTGTTTAAATGAATACAGTTTCTGTGTGATTATTTTGGGTGTAAGATAGCCAGGTGGCCAGGATGACAAGCAGCCAGCTCCTCCTGTTACAGAGTGGCTCCCATGTGGTCAACTAAATCCACATAAAATCTGAGAGAGCTTCAAAAAGAGTACAGAGTTTAATACAGCATCTTGCTGTTTGCTGGTGGCTTGCTACAGCTGCTTTAAGGGAGATTTTCCTGATTCAGCTGTAGTGGGGAAAAAAAGCTGAGCAGTCTTAAAATGCTGACTTTCTGGACTACGCTTCTAGTGCAACCTCTGTCTCTTGTGGGAGACAGAGCATTTGGATGGGGTTTGTGAGTAAAGTGCTACGGCTTGCTTGATGGAAATGTGGACTTGCTTTGTGCCTAAAAGAGAGGCAATACATGCAACTCAGAGGCACAAGCATCTCTGCCATGCTGGACTCTGCAGAGAGCAGGCAGGAATTACCATATTTACTATAATAACAGCACAGCTTAAGTGTTAGACTAGGCAGGCAAACAGGCCGTACCGTATTACCCATAACAAGGGATCACCCGAAGTTTTTAAGAAGTGTTTAACATTTTAAGAAGTGCTCCTGGACAGTAAAGAATTACAGATTCACAATAGGAGAGATTCAGACATAAAAGACCTCTAAATGGGTCACAGTATTGGATAAATGTACATAGGCTTGGGAGAGAAAAGAGTAAGAGTATACAGAGTCATAAAATAAAGTTAATGCTTTAAAAAAAAAGGTAAAGTCTTTAAAGAGACAGAGTACAGATAATCATAGATTAAAGGAAGTTTAAAAAAGCCATGTAAAAATGGAAAATTCACAGAGAATCTGGATTCTGTATATTATTGTGTTTTCTTTAAATTTTTTGACTGTCAAGGAGCTAAGTACAGAGAGACTTATTGTATGGGCTTATTGTATGGGCTGCTAGGCTAAACCACCATGTATATTATAAAAGTATTATGACTTCAGAATTTGGGCCTAAGGATATTATGCTTTGGGAAAGAGGTTCTTCTTTTGTTTTCACAGAGGATGAGACCCTGTGGATTGCTTCTAGACCAATATGGTATGATAGACCATGCCCCCTGAAAGATTGCCATAAAGACCCTCAGAAAATTACTTCACTCAACTGCTGACTGAGATGAACCTAGCACGCAGGATATATTATGAAGGAAATGATTAACAGCACCCCCATACAGCAGGAAGAAGTTTGGAGAGAAATAACTACGTCCATATTTCAAAATATTGTTTATAAATCTTTGTTTACATTTAAAGGAGGATATGATATAGATATGAATAATTTGCATTGGTATAAATCCTGATTTATTGATACAAGTTTAAGGTCAATTTTGTTATATGTATATGTATTTCTGATCTTGATTAAGGTATTGGGATTCTGTAGTTCATTTAAAAATGTAATGTATAATTAAGAAATATAGGTTGTTAATGGATAATCATCAATAATAGTCAAGCTTGTAGTCATGTTAGTTAGATTTTCTAGATACATAGAGAAATATTTTAGTTAGATAGGCATTCTTCATATCTTTCAAAGACTACAGAATATAGTATTTAAAATGTTTTAATAACTTAGGGCTTTTCATGACAATGAGACACGTCTGCTCCTTGCAGCACCAGCTACTTCAAGAGGAAGATAGGCATCGAAGAGGCTCCTTGTGGAGTTTGCTAGCCATTTGGGCAAGAAACTGCTCTTGCCTAGACTACTTCACTGGACATGTAATACCCACAGAGAGATGACTGCTGAACTTGCCTAAAGGTGAGATGGTCCTTCAGGGTTCCTGCTTCATGAGTCTGTGAGACATTCTGCAGGACACAGAAGAAAGTGACTAAACTGTCTTTGAAATTTCCTGCTTCATGGAAAAGTCTGTTGGATACTATGGGCCTGTAGGCTGAAGATGGATGCCCCAACAGTACAGAACAACTTTGGGTGACTGTACAATAGCGAGATGTCCCTGTCATTTCTAGAGTTTTGTAAGTTGCTTACTTCTCATTTACTTAGGTAATATTATATACTTCTGAAGTCTTTGATGGAGCGGAAGAATTTATAGTTATAGTTCTCCTTAGTTATGATAAAAGATAAAGTAAATGTAAGTATTATAACTGTAATTCTTATTTGATATCTGTTTTGTTATATGTAATTTTATTATGTTAAAGTTAAAGCCTTCCTTTTTGTTTAAACAGAAAAGGGGAAATGGTGTAGATAAGAAGTTAGAGCTAATGGGCCAGGCAGTGTTTAAATGAATACAGTTTCTGTGTGATTATTTCAGGTGCAAGATAGCTGGGCGGCCAGTATGACAAGCAGCCCACTCCTCCTGTTACATTTTATTTCCCACCTTTCTTACTATCAAACACTCAAAAGTTCAATATGAAATTTTTATTTGTGGGAGATGAAAGAACAAAGTAGAATAAGCCCTGGGTAGGGGAGTTTGGCAACATCTAACAAAACAATACTTAAAATTGACCTAGTATGGAGCTAGCAAGAAACATGGCACTGGGGAAATTCTTAGGAATACACAAGGATGACCCCAGCTAAGACCCTAAGCAATAGTGGAGAGGATGCCTGAACTGGCCTTCCACTGTAATCAGATTGATTACTACCTTAATTGTCATCATAGAACCTTCATCCAGCCACTGATGGAAGCAGGTGCAGAGATCCACAGCTAATTACTGGACTGAGCTGCTGGAGACCAGTACAAGACGGGGAGGAGCAATAATATGAGCAAAGGGGTCATAATAGGGATACCCACAGAATCAGCTGACCTGAGATTGTGAGAGCTCACCAACTCTGGACTGAGAGTGGGGAAACCTGCATAGGACCAAACTAGGTCCTCTGAATGTGAGGGACAGTTATGTGGCTTAGGCGGTCTGTGGGGCCACTGGCAGTGGGACCAGGATTTATCCCTAGTGCTTGAATTGGCTTTTTGGAGCCCATTCTTTTTGGAGGGATACCTTGCTCAGCCTAGATATAGGGAGGAAAACCTTGATCCTACCTCAGAGTGATGTATCAGACTTTGTTGATTCCTCATGGGAAACCTTACCCTCTCTGAGGAATGGATGGGAGGCTAGGATGAGGGGAAAGTGGGGGAGCAGGAGGAGGAAAAGGAGTGAGAACATAAGTGAGAAAAGATTGTTTAAAAAAGTAAATTTAATAAAAAAATAATTGACCTAGTGATACAACTTATAGAAAAATTTAAGTACACACTGACCAAAGACAAAAATTTGTCTGTATGCATAAGGATATAAATGTGTGTGGGGGTGTGTGTGGTTTGAAGTAAAATAAATTATAACTAAAAATTAAATGTGTACTAATAAAGGGATCAATTGAACAACTGGCACACCAAGCTAACTGTGTACAGGTGACTAAAGAACAAGAGACATTCTATATGCTGGCCGTGAAATGATTTCTAGCTTTACTACTAAGTGAAAACCAAAGCTGAGGCAGAGAAGAATAGGCACATCACACTACCGCTAACTGCGGCAGGCAGGAAAGGTCACAAGAACAAGAGGGCTGGCCCAGCTGCAGCACTCTGTAGACTGACCCCTACACCTTGCCTGAGCAATGCAGTAGGTAGACAGAAAGAGCCCTCGTGGTGTAGATGTGAGTGAACCAACTCTGAGGATGAGAGCAGGAGGTGAGGTAGCCAGGGCAGTGCTGGTGCTGAGGATCAGGGAGAACTGGCTGGTGTGTTGAGCCACCCAGCAACCACCCATACCCGGAACCACAGCTATGAGTTGGCCCATCACATTACCCACTTCATCTATGATCTGCTGGAACATGCGGGAAGACACCAGCCCTACAGACCCAAAGTAGCAGGTTCTCCTTGACAAAGGAGAGTAACAGGATATCCGAGAGGAGCCTCAGTGAGAGCCTAGTATCTATGGCTTAGCCAAAACCAGAGGCCACAAACCAGACCAATGACTCATTGCACTGAACGCTTGCAGTAATGATATATGAACCAACAGTGTATTGTGAGGGTCACTGCACCACACTACAGCTTCCATGATGAGCTTTTTCTCTTTTTTTCCTTTTTGCCTTTCTTTTAAATTTTATCTTGTTTTATCCTGGGGGTTATGGTGGGATTGCAAGGGTAGAGGACTGATGAGAAGAGATGGGAAGATGAGTGGGATCGAGATGCATGATGTGAAAGCCACAAAGCATCAACAAAATGTAAGTTAGAAGAAAATCTGTGAGCACTGAGTTAGCAAATACCATGGCGGTACCCTCAGAGAAAATAGGGGCTGTGTTTCTGTTGTTTAAGAACTCGGTGTGGTAGTCTATCCAGGTGGCTTCTGTAAATCCACACACTAGCATCACCAAGAGAGAAACCAAGTACTATTACTTCCCGATGAAAACGCACACTGCCTATGAAGTACCTTTATTTTAAAAAGGCAAATCTAAATAACATTTCAAGGTTTAGTTCTAACTGCTGAACCATAAGAGGGGACGGATGGAAGACCATGATTCCTGACTCTGGGAATGCAGCCAGAAAAGCTCATTTGCTTCCTTAGGACAAAGAGCTCACCCTCTCCAATAAACACTTTTTTCTTCTCATCACTTTTTATTTATGATTACTATTGTGTGGGTGCATATGTCTGATGTATGTGTATGTGTGTGAGAGAGTGCAGGTACACATGTGTGGGACTTGGTTCTAGCCTTCCCTTCCTCCCTGGTATCAGTACACCAAAGTCAGGTTGTCAAGTTAGAGCAGCAAGTGCTTTTACCAGCTGAGCCATTTTGATGGCCCTGAAAAATACATTTTAAAGAAAGAAAGGAAACCAACAGATTGAAAAGCCACTCAAGGGACACATCCATTAGCTCAATGCAATATCTGAACCTTTTTTCCTAGGCTCATTCAATCAAATGTGTGGGAGTTCACATGCACATGGGAACACGTGTTAAGATGGAGAATGAGCCGGGCGGTGGTGGCACACACCTTTAATTCCAGCACTGGGGAGGCAGAGGCAGGCGGATCTCAGTGAGTTTGAGGCCAGCCTGGTCTACAGAATGAGTTCTAGGACAACCAAGACAACATTGAGAAACCATGCCTTGAAAAAGAAAGAGAGAAAGAGAGAGAGAGAGAGAGAGAGAGAGAGAGAATATGATAGAGGCATTTGAAACCCAATTGGATGTTTTGCATTTCCTGAGAGTCACCACATTTGCATAGTAAGAAGAATGACCAGGTTAGCTGTAAATTAATCTAGGATTCTCCCATGGTGGAAAGTACCAGAGCCTCATTGTTCTCTTATTTCTAAAGGTGGCATAAGCTTGTCACCTTTCAGACTAAATTTTCAATTTAAATTCCACTTAAATAGGAAACTGAATTATAGTTGGCTGTTTTGAGGGCACTGCCAACCAGCTGCCAAATAAAGACACAGAGATTTATTATTAATTATTCATTATGAATGCTCAGTCTTAGCTTAGGAGTGTCCCACTAGCTCTTTTAAATTAACCTGTTTCTATTCATCTATATTTTGTCTCTGGGCATTTTGCCTTTCTTCCATTCTGTATCTCCTACTTTCCTTCTTCCTCCATGTCTGGCTGTCTGGCCCCTGGCATCTTCCTAGTGTCCCTTTTTCTTTCTTCCCCAGTCTAAATTCCTCCTCCTCCACTTTCTCTCCGAGTCCAGAAGTCTTGCCTATACTTCCTCCTCACTATTGGTCATTCAGCTTTTTATTAGACTAATCAGGTGTCTAAATCAGCCGGCAAGGTAAAACAGAAACACATCTTTAGATAGTTAAACAAATATTCTGCAACATGAACAGATGCAACACATCTTTGCATAGTTAAACAAATATTCCTCAACACTAAATACATTCATTTCTCATATTTTAAAACATTCTAGTCAACATACAATTATTTTAAAAATTATATTAAACAAATTGAAGAATGGTGTGTCCAGCCACTGACAATCTAAAAGAGGCTGAAGATATGGTAGTTAGGATATGAAGTTTCAGGATTTAGGCAACTTCAAGTTACTCTGTGCAATTCAGTAAAGCCCTAGGCTTAGTCTTTGTAAATAATACACACAATGGAATCATCACACATCTTGTAAACATTTAGAAACAGTATCTCGTGTACTACATCTTTGGTTCCATGTAATACTTATTTTTTTTCTATATAGTCCTTTTTATTTTTTTTATTTTTTTTCACATTTAATTTTTTATTATTGCATTATAAATAGTACCATTCAAAATTTCCACCTCCTCTGCTCCTCCCATTTCCCTCCCGCTTCCCCACTCCCCCTCCCCTTTTCCCCTCCAGTCCTAAGAGAGGGCAGGTTACCCTGCCCTGTGGGAAGCCCAAGGCCCTCTTGCCTCCATCCAGGCTAGGAAGGTGTGAATCCAAACTGACTAGGATCCCAAAAAGCCAGTACATGCAGTAGAATCAAATCCCAGTGCCATTATCATTGGCTTCTCAGTCAGTCCCCATTGTCAGTCATATTCAGAGAGTCTGTTTCGATCACATGCTCGTTCAGTCCCAGTCCAGCTGGCCTTGGTGAGCTCCCACTAGATCGGGCACACCAT
>PVIU01005842.1:0-21373 GCA_004026605.1 Ondatra zibethicus
CATGGATACAACATGGCCTTTAGGGAGAGCATGGACCATGTAGGTCTTCTGAGGATGTCCAATCCAGAAATTGAACCATTCTTCATCTTGGATATTGACCTCTCTCTCACACAGCCTTCTCTCGCACCTGCCACCACTATAGTGTCTCTGGTTCCACCTCTCCCCACTGTGCATGCAGTGCTCGGTTCTTCCATCAGTCCCCTCTCCATCACATATTCGTTCCTCAGAGTGGCTTTGGAAACTTCAGTGTGTCACCCAATGTGTTTTCGTACGCACACAGTCATTGCAAGGAGTCATTGGTCTGGTGCAAGGTTTCTGGTTTGCAACGCACCATAAATACTAGACCATCACTGAGACTCATCCCCGATATCCTGCTGTTGCCTAGAGTCATGGTTATCCTGCAGCTAGGCTGGGGGTGGGGATGGGGTAGCTCTGTGAGCGCTCTAGGCAGCTTCATACCTCCCTGCCCTGGTCCATGCTGGCTCCCCTGAGGCTGGTCAGGATCCACCTATGTGCTTGTAGCCGTCAGGCAGCACCCATTCCGCCTGCTCCTGGTCTCTCAGAAGGGCTAGCAGCTTGGACTGCAGCTGAGTTGGTTCCATGCTGGGGCTGGCGGGCGGGCCTAGGACCAAGCCCCGTTCTGTGTAATGACATCTGGTTCTGCAGAAGTCGCTCCTTCACGTGCTCCAGCAGCATGTAGATGGAAAAGATGTTGGGGTGGACCTACTCAAAGTGCGAGATCTGGGCCTGGATGACAGCCAAGTTGGCCAGCCTTAGCCTTGCTACCGGCAAGGGCCTTCTAGCCCTGTCAATGGAGCCTGGTAGTTATCTTTCGTGTATAGAACCTGCAGTTCTTCCATCTTGGTTGACTACTTTATCTTAATTACTATGGATAGTATATGAAAGGCTTTATGCACATGTTTGATGAATCATTCTTACTGTACTGTATTCCTGTACCTCAAAAGTCAAGCAAAACAGATAATGACACACTTGCCCGAAGACACCTGTGGTGACTTGTGATGTCTGATTCTGCCTGGCAGCCCGTAAAGCTGACTCATCTTTGCATCACTTCTCATTTGTCTCTAAAGTGCGTGCACGTTTTCAAGATGAAATTTCCTGAGCAGCAATGCTTCTGTGATGCAGCATGATTGTATAGGCATTTACTAAGAGAGTTAGCAGATTCTGCTAACATTACGTGTCCGGAAAGAGATAAAAGGTTTTCCTTTCTGTGCGGCTCATATTATTGTTTGCTCTTGTTGTTTGGGCCTTGACTGCAATTCACTTTTCTTTCCAAGTTATTTAGTTGATATAGGATCATCAGAATATATTTATGCAGTCAAAAACATAGATATAATTTCCAAAATTATTCTCATTACTGAAAAAAATCAATTCTTGGGACAATATTTTAAATATAATATTATTTCCAACATTTGTTTTCTAGTTTTTTAAATTATTATTGTTCTTCTCTCTAACATCTATAACTGTTATGAGAGTTACATGATAATATATGCAATAGTTATTTGGCATATGAGTATTATCTTCCCTTCTACCAAAAAGGGGGGCTAGCTCAGAAGAAACCAGAGAGACTTACTAATCTGCTTCTTTCGTTGTCTTCAAATTGCTGTGTATTTGCTGCTGTCATGAGCTCCTGGTCTTCTACACTTCCAACATGCATTCTGCCCCCAGCCCCTTTTGTCCCCAGTCAAATTTAGAACTTACTCCTCATGGGGTAACAGGGGAGCTGGTATTCTAGGCTGTGACCCTTTAGAACATATGCAATGATGTTAGGTAATGGACCAGTGGCTGCAAAATACGTTCTTATAATGAAGATCTTCTTGGTTATAAGTCTATGAGCACAGGTTTGGTTGTGCCTGATGGAACTATGCTTAAAACAAATAAGCAACACAATTGTAGACAAACAAATGCCCTCAAGTACTGGTCACATGATTCATTTGAAAGGAAAGATGACGTTATTTGAAGACAGAAGGGACTTTTCCGAAAAAAGAACTAAAGAAAGTGAGAGGAGAGAAGTGATTTTGTTCTTTCCAAAACTGGACTTCAGCTTACATCACTGAGCATTTTGGGGATACCTGTGATGTTTCTTTAGTCTTTTGTTGTTTACACTTTGACTCTTCTAAGTCTGTGTTCTAACTTAACACAGCACACACACACACACATACACAAACTTTCTTAAATTATAATACCAGTATGTCACTATCTATATATATTTTTTTGAGATTGAAACTTAAAATTTTACAGCTGATGGGAGGGAACAGGTTCCTCAATCCTTTTTTCAACAAATAGCTGATAGAAGTCTATCAGAAGGATCTATTTACCTCAGAAGTTCTGCGAAACTGACCCGTGAAAGGATTTCCATATTATAGCATGGCATTGCACATTAGAAGTGTTTACAAACCAAGGATGGCCGAAATAACAGTGTTTTGTTTAAATCTTGTGAGATAGGCATGATGAAACTCAGTGTCCTCCCCTAACGGTGGCTTTGTGTGAATGGTTACATGTGTTGAAATTGGACACACTTGCACGCTATATTATCCATGCCAGGGCTGTTTTTCACAGAAGGGGAGTGACTAAGAGTGACCACAACAGCTCATGTGATCAAGAATTCCAGAAGAGTCCTTTTGTATGTCCAGGCTCAACATTTGAGAAGCTCCGGGATCAAAACCTTCTCTCCTCACCTTCATAAACATCTACAACTGGGAAGAATTAGTTAAACCCAAAAGCCTATTAAAGTGATCATCACTTAGATACCACAAGAGAGTGGAACAAGTCAGCCACAAAAATATGTAACTCTCCTTGCTGTACTTCCAGCATAACTGTGCATAAATTCTTTGTCCCTTAGCTTTGTCTACATCACTCCTGATGCATGGCTTGAACTTAGGAGATCTAATCAAGAACTTCTTGGGATAAAACTCAGTGTTAGAAGCTACTTGTGAGGATAAGAAGAAGATCTGAGATACGTTGCCCACATAGTCACTTACTGAACTTTATGAGACAGAAATATCTGGAGTCCACGTCCAGGGAACCAGATGCAGGGATGTAATGGTCTGGAACTTGGCTTGCGTGTGATGACTTTTAAAAGTATCTACTCTTGACTATTCATGCAGCCAGGCAGAAAAGATAGGCTGACAGGTTCACTGCCTCTTGGTCTGTAGGAATCAGGGGAACAGTGGAGACATTGAATCTTCTGAGGGACAGCAGAACTATTTATAGCAATCTATCATATGTATTCAGTATACATACTTTGCTTTCTCTTTGGTTCACATAAAACTTTTATATTTCTTTATTATATTATACAGTAGATTGCAATGTTTTCCCAAGGCTTTATATCATAAATAGTTAGTAAGGAAATGTTTGGAAAAATAAAAGTGCTTCTATCATTTCTTTGCATCTACTAGCGATTTTAACTTCCCTCCAGTAAAGCTAAAGTTCCTGAGGTTAATTCTTGTGTCTTATTTCCCTTTGTACTTCTGAGTGTTCAATAAATGCTGTAACCTGAGAAATGTCCCCATCAACCCCTTGTAAATCATTCAGTTTGCTTCAGGGAATTCTTCTGCGTAACTCCTCCATGCCCCCTCTGGCCCTGGCACCGCAGGCACTGTGAACCTGAGGGTAAGGAGCTTATATTCTAGGACATGGATTAGACACTTGGATCTCAGCTTCCGGTATGACTCCACACCTCCTCACATCAGCAGAAATGTGTCTCAGCAGAGCTCCTGGACTGCCATGAGCCAAAATATACAGGGGCCTTGCCTTGTCAAATGAGCAATCAAGAATCGGCCTGCCTGGGGTTGTTGCAATCCTTCTGTCTATTTAAATGAACAAGTTCTGAGGACTTTGTGCTTCCTCTTATAAGGAACTGAAATGTCACAATCACAGGAATGTATTGGCAATGCAAAATTTCATAAACTTACAATCTTAGGTAGATGCTATAAATGCCTTGGTCTGGTTAACATGTAAAGCAATAATTTCCCCCCACTAGAACTTTGCATGGATATTATAGTTGCAATATTTAAAATGGATGTATATGCCAAGAAGATATCTCTATGTGAGGCATTTTAAAAACTGATTAAAATAATTGTGTGTGTGTGTGTTGTGTGTGTGTGTGATGAGCTCTCAGTAGCATCTTTGTGGGAAAAAAAGTTGGCCTTCCTTGAGGTCATAGGAAATGGAATAAGGCATCAAGAAAAGTCTTAAAATCTCAACTCTTGTCCTCTCCTAAACTGATGTGATGTCTGACCTTATGTCGTCCTTTAAACCAATGGTTCTCAACCTTCCTATTGCTGTGCTTCTTTAATACAGTTCCTCATGCTGTGGTGACCCCAGCCATAGCATTATTTTCCTTGCTACTTCACAGATGTAACTTTGCTACTGTTATGAATCATAATGTAAATATCTGTATTTTCTGATGGTCTTAGGCGACCCCTGTGAAAGGGCCATGTCTTCCCTCCCCGCAAAGGGCTCACAGCACTCAGGTTGAGAACCTCTGATTTAAAACAAAGAGCAAATGAGTCTATACTCCATCTTCAGGGGAAATAAGACCTCATGGGGGTACATGATCATGATAGGTGGGTCTGAAGACAGGAGATCTGAGATACCATTCCACTGCCCTTCTCATTCCAAGACTACCCTTGGGAAGAAGTGAGAAAAGTAAGGAAGAGTCACCAGTCCCCCTGACTTACTCAGGTTGCATCCTGGTGCACCAGGTCCTATGTGTGGGGTAGACTTGGAGAGTTTAGCTGAAAGAAAATTTGCTTATAGAGAATACAATTTTTCCTTGGATTTTAGAATCCAATGTTATTAGTTTTGTGGTCAAACCTTCTTTAGGAATACTAACTACATCACTGGGGCAATGGTGGACATTATGTCCAGAAATAGTTGTATTTGGTGTAGAACTAAGATAATGGCTCCCTTAAAACAGCTGCCTGAAGAGCACATGTGTGATGGACTTGCATAAAAATGGCCCTCATAGGCTCATATATTTGAATGTTTACTCATGAGGGAGTGACATTGTTTGAAAGGATTAGGAGGTATGATCTTGTTGGAGGAAGTGTGTCACTGGGGGTGAAATTTGAGGTCTCAAAAACCCATGCCAAACCAGGAGTCTCTCTTTCTGCCTGCAGATTAAGATGTAGTTTTCTCTTCCCCAGCACCATGTTTGCCTGCATTCTATCGTGTTCCCTGCCATGATGATAATGAACCAACCCTCTGAAACTATAAGCAAGTCCCTGTTAAAAGCTTTCTTTGTAAGAGATGTCTTTTCACAAGAACAGAACAGTGACTAAGATAGGTCCTATGCCATGCTAGGACCCAGTGTGTGTGTGTGGGGGGGGAATGGGGGTTTAGTTTGAGTCTTTTGTCCAAATCTAAAAATCATTTATAAGAACGGAAAAATATTAGTTTACCATAAAGTTCTACTTCTAACTCAAATTATTCATTATAAAGAGAGTAATTACTTTAAAAGGTGCCTTGAAAAATTCATCACAGCAATAAATTGTTACAGTCAGAATCTCAGAGTCTGATCTAAAATTAGTGTTTTGTTTGTTAATGCTCTTTGCTTCTTTACAAAAGCTAATCTTAGATTATATGTTTCTTGAAGTCCAGCCACATCAATCACCTATGGTCCTTTCGAATGAGGTGCTAAAAAGTGATGCTAACAGAGAGGGGAGAGAAATATCTCTACATAATCAACAGCTGGCACACAACTGGGTATCACTTTCCTTTTCTGAGGAAGAACAGAACGGTGATCCAGAAGCTACTTTTAAAGACTGGAAACTAAGAGGACATAATCACCTTGGCATGTAGATAGAGAAGAATATAGCTACTGCCCTGCTGTTAAGATAAAGATACCAATTGATACTGGAAACAGTTTGTTGCTCTTTCAGTATACTCTCTCACAACTCTGTTTTAAGTATCAATTGGTATCTTTATCTTAACAATAAGGCAGTAGCTATATTCTAGTATTTATGCATGCTGTACTTGGCATGTCTTAAAAAGCATCCTGCGATTCCTTAAGAGTGCCAGATGTTAGATTTCTCATGAGTTACATGTATTTAGAGAGGTACTCCTGAAGGTTATATCTGTAGACAGAACATGATTCATCATGGAAACCAAATAAAAAAGTAAATTTATTGGACAAATGTTATGCCTTCGTTTGACAATGGATTTCAACTCTCTGGTCTTACCCCACCAATATCCAAGAATTAGGGAATTTCTCAGCATGGTTTCTTCTCCTCGCCTTGACTGTGGGTCACGTAGTTTAGGAAACACTGTTTTAGAGCTGTTTTGGGTCAAAGCACAAGTGTGCTACTGTGAAAGTCAATATGAACCTACAGGTTTTAAGACCCAGTCACTGAAAACACTTCAAAGACTCTGTATTCAGAGAAAACTGAGCTATTTTCATTAACCAAAAAAATCAGTTAGGGTGTTGCACAGGCAAGTTCCTGAAACCCTCCTCAGGCCCAAGGAGCCAAACTTCTCATACAGTAATGAACAATTTTGATAAGTACTTCCCTGGATTGCTGATAATATTAAAGATTAAATTTTTCTTAACTTTTAAGGCCCACCATGATAAAAAATGGACCATACTTGAAGGTTTAGTTCAGGGACCAGTCTAGTATAATAGTCTCTTATAGAAAATATCAATAGGCTATTGTCTCAGGTAGGGCTTCCCCTGCTGTGAGGACACACCATAACCATGGCAACTTTTATAAAGGAAAACATTTAAGTGGGGCATCTTCCCGTTTCAGAAGTTTAGTTTATTATCGTCATAGGACACATGGTGTGAAGACAGACACGGTGCTGGAGCTGAGGGTCCTACATCTTAATTGGCAGGGAGCAGGAAGTGAACTGGGATACTGAACGTGGCTTGAGCATACATGAGACCTCAAAGCCTGCATCCACAGTGACACACTTCCTCCAACAAGGCCACACGTATTCCAACAAAGCTACAGCCCCCAGTAGTGCCATTCCCTATAAGAGTATGAGGACAATTACATTCAAACTGCCACAGATACCGATCAGAATCACTAAGAATTCCCACATATATTCCCACAGATATATGGTGGTGGTAGTGGTGTTGCTGCTGTTGGTACTGATGATGGTTATGCTGGTGGAGGTAATGGTGATAATGATGACGATGATGACCACCTCAAGGCTGTACCCTTTTCTTTCTCTAGTGATTAGATTTATATTCTTCATGGATATCTTACATCTTATATATTTGTTTAATGTCTCTTCCCTACGAGACTACTCAACCAATGAGAGCAATGTGTTTTGTTCATTACTGTATTCCAGGTACTGAAAGGATGGAAATAGAAACATGAGAAATCTTAATAAATACTTGCTGGATATGAATGGGTCGACATCCATAGCTATTAGTTAATCCCTCAGCAAACACATGGATTTTAGGTGATGTGAATGGGAACTGAAATATGAACTTGTAAAATTTCAACTCACCCCCACTTTTCATGCCCCAGCAAGGTTACTTCCAGAAAGAATGTGCTAAGGGTAATTATGGCCCTAAACCTGTAAGAAAACACCAAAAGCCATGGTCTCTATGCTTGTACTACAGACACATTAGCATTTATCACCCTGACTGAGCCAGGTGATGACATCAAATTACTCATCACCTCCCAACCCTTTAGTGCAGCCCTTGGCATCCTAGATAAAGGATGCCCAGGCCTTTGCATGGTTTAGCTCCACCTGAACTGTGGTTGCCACTTTGATATTTGATTGGCCATCTTCTTCAGTGGAGCAAACTCTACCAGACACAAAGACACATCTCTGCTGCTGTCCTCCTGAACTGTTCCCTTGACCCTGCTGTGGTGACTCCTCCTTGGTCTTTAAGTTGAAACTGAAATACTGTTTCCTCAGAAGTTTCCCTGACTTTGCCATGTAGACTAGCTCAAGTTGAAACACTTGAGTAGCATTCTAAGATTTTAGTCCATAGCATTTATCACACACAATTCATTTAGCTTTGTGATACAATTATTCATTTTTAAGCAACCTGGTAAAGTCTTGAGTTTTGTTAAAAGAACATTTGTGTTCTTTTTGTATCCCTGATAATTACCCAATATGGTCAGTCAAGACATAGGGTCTGAATGAATTAACTGTCTCAAATGAAATCCTAGCAAGAGGGTGTCAAATTATTTACTATACACAATTATGAGTGGCTTCAAACTGCCAGAAGCTTGATGCTTTTAAAAACAATCTTTTATTAATTCAGTTGTTCTCATTTTGTTGTTAATTGTAACTCTCAATCATGACCTGTTTACTTGGTTTAATACTTTCTGAGATAACTATTATTATTTATTCATGAATAGGATGTCCTGCTCATCATGGGAACTGGGATATGTATTGTGTTCTGTGGGTTCCCAAGCCTAATCCTCCACATTGGACAACTCTTGTTGTCAGAACCCCTTTAAATTTTCCCTTCCTTCTTGAAGATATGAGCAATTCTATCTATGCTTGGGGATCCCTGAGTTTGTTTTGATTATCTGTTTATCAGACATTGGAAAGAAGTTAAATCATTAAATTACCACAGATTCAATTTAGAAAGACTTAAAAGTCCCCTCCACACCAGGTCCCAGCTTTAAGACCTTACAGGACAAATTATGTCTTACTTTATTTTCTCATTTCTCTGAGTCCATGAGTCTAATTATTACAATGGCAACTATACATCTATAGCCTTAGCATGCCACATTTGCCCTGCCCCTTGAAGTGCTAGACTTAGACATGCCTTGACATGTACCCTGAATCTGCTCTCTCTGCCCTCCTTCTTCTGGCTTCAGGCTGATAAGACAGCTCTCAAGCCTGAGAAGGCCAAATCAGCTACAGAATTTATGACATTATTTGCTTTGAATCAAAGTTCACTGCTTGCTCTGGCATTCTGGATATTGGCCTCAGTTCTCCTACACTTGCTCGTCTAGTGTAAAGTAAACCTCAGGTGACATTTATAGGCTTGATTAACAGGAAACTAATTGTGGAAGTCAGTGAAAGGCAAGAATTCGTTTTGTGTGAAAGTCCACTGTACCTTTGAAGGCATGCATAAAAAGTGAGTCAGCAACGGGAATGAGTTCATTATGTATCGCTACAGTTTTACCTTCTCTCGGGAACTTTGTTTTCTGAAACAGGATCTCATATAGCCCAGGTGGGCTTTTAGCTTACTATGCGGCCGAGGATGGCTCTGGATCTTGCCTTTCCTCCAGGTGCCGCTAGGAATGTGCTTCCACACTAGTTTATGCTGACTGAGAATAGATCCCAGGGCTTCATGATTGCTAGGCAAGTATTGTACCAGCTGAGCTTACATCCCCAGCTCTAACTGCTATTATATTTATATAGAACAATTACGTTCATTTTGAAATCATTCCGAAGCTTTAGCACTCTGTGTTTCTCTGCTTATTTTAATTTAGGCTCCAATTCTGACAGTCCTTGCTTAGATTAAGGAGCTATGCCAGATGGAAAACCAGAAGCTTAATGAGAGATCAAATCAGTTTTTTTCTACGTGATCGTCAAGAAAAGGGATAGCATTTGAAGCTTAGAATAACTGAAAATTCCCAACAGATTTTACTAAAAAATAATAATTGGCCATGAAGTTTGCCCAGAAGTGAAGAGAGTGAGTCATCATTATTTTTTAATTTTTCCAGGCCTATTAGATAAATATGCAGTAAGCTAGAGCAATTAGACTTTAACTAGAAGTATAATTGGAACTTCCTGTGTATCTTGTTAGGCAGCTCATTGTGATTCAATGGGTTTGGATTTGAGATTCATTTGGCATTTTTTTCCAGCTATAGCCAGTGCTCATGGTATCAGGCTGTGAACCAGTGCACTTATGGCTTACAGAGAATGAGAATACAGTAGAGGCCACGTTGAATGAAACTTTCATTTATTGAAAAGATGCATCAAACTCCTACTGTGTTCTAGATGTCCATTATGATTAAGACACGTCGGAGCCTTTCAGTGACAATCTGCTAAAGAGTGACCATGCCCTTGTCTCAGTTGTTTGAGGACAGATAGTGAGATAAAACTGTGTAGGGTGTCAGAAGTTCTGTTTCTATAACAAAATACTGAGGCTGAATACACTATAAAGAACATTTTAGAGATTAGAATCGAAGATTGAATAGCCCTATCTGGTCTCCAAACAGAGAGTTTGGCTCCACTCTCTGTATCACAAGGTAGAGAGGTAGAAAGTAGAATAGTCATATGAATAAAGGACCAAATAGCTGGAACTCTCCTTTAAGGACAAAAACAAGTGCTACAAAAGATAAGCATTAATTCTTCAAAGGCTATCGCCCCAATAATAGAGCTATTTCACCCTAGGCTCCTTCTCTTTCTTGCCTCTTGTTTTCCTTCCCCTCCTTTCCTCCCTCCCTCCCTTCCGTGTTGGCACACAGACTCACTCTGTAGTACAGACTGCCCCAGACTCAAGGCAGTCCTCCTCCCTAAACCTCTCAGCTGCCGAGATCATAGATACAACCAATACTTTAAAGGTGCCGCCGCCTCAACAAGGACCCAACTTCCAACACACGAAGCTACAGCAGATAAACCATCTCCAGATTGTAGCTATAGAGTTCAAAATTCTTACCTCTGCAGTGTCAGGGAGGAGATTCACAGGTTTCCAATGAGGTAAATCTCATCTAAATCCTGCAACAAAAGAGAGTTACAGCGTATTTGAAGGTGCCCACATGCCAACTAGATGAGGGGAGAAACGTACTTTCTGTCAGAAGGGATGCCTCTGGCAGAGATCAGAGACATGGCAAGGTGTAACTCCCTCCTGAAAACGGAAGAGAGCAAGTGTAACTAAAGTGCAGTGAAAACAGAGAGACGAAGCAGAAAGGTAAGGCTGGGTTAAGTGAGCAGCTGTCTCCTAATACTTTTGGGGAGCGACCGGAGTGTGTGGTAGCTTCCTTATTGTGGATACCTAAACCCAAATAATATCAAATCTTTCAGTTAAAATGTTATTGCTTCATACTATAGGAAAATCTCCTAGTTACTAGTGTAACACTATCCCAATTTTAGTATAATAGATTATTCTGCAGGTCCTTGCTAAGGAGAAGACCCAGCTTTAGACAATGAACAATGCTCTTCCACCTGAGCAGTTCTTGTGTTTTCTTTCCTCCCTGACTTCGGTATGCTGTGCTCTCCTCCAGAACCAAACCTGTTTCTAGCCATGATTTGGTCCTTAGGGAACACAGTCACTCTGTCAGGACACTGAGGACTGTTTCAGCTCCCCCATAGCCTGGTGTGTATCCACGGGTGTGGGAGCAAGAGGGTTTAAAAGCTCCATGGCTTGCTATTTGCTCTCTGCCCCCATTGCTGGCATTGTGCCCTCGGATGCCAGTTGGCTCATTCATTCTCCAGAAGCCACTGTCTCCTCTGGATCTGGTCCATGTTTTCCCACCTTCCCATTTCCTCAGCCGGGAGCTCTAGCTCCAAGACAGAGAAATGCTTTCCTAAAGAGAAGAGTGATATCATATCCTTTTCCAAAACTGTTTATTTTATCCCTCATGCATGATGCACTCGGAAAGTCTAATTCCCTTTGTATGAGAGAGATGCCATTAACTTTTGTCACTGAATCAAATTAACTTTAAATGCACTATGGCATCTTGGTAATGAAGATGTCCTCAGAAGAATGCTTTACAATAAAGAATATGAAGTCAAGAATTATTCCTACCTAACCACTGTCATACAAAATAACAAACTTTTTACTAGTGTTATTTGCTAAAATGAGTACACCTGTAGAAGAGAAGACTTCTGGGACACATCAATTATAAAGTGTACCTATATTAGTATACAGTTATGAGGTTTATTTCTGGGGGGAAATGATGCCTATTTTCTGATTTATCTACTTCTGTGAGGCCACGTGTTAATTAGTAAATTTTTATATTGGTTGCAAAAATAGAAGCATGGTTAACTACAGGGAAGAAAACAAAACAAAAAAACACCCAGAAATGAACAAAGTTAGCTCTAGGGATCACAAAGGTCACATTTTCCAAACTGAGTTTCTATGTTCTCATCCTGGGTGGGCAGGACCAGAGACTGGAGAAGGGATGAGAGAAAAACAACTGGAGCCAATGGCATCACGCTATTCTCTAGTGGGCGTAGAAGACAGACATCATTTCCGTATTCATGCAGAATGTCACAGATGCCTCGGCAGACAGGGAGGCAGGAAGGCCAGTGTGTAAGAACAAAGGAAGATGTATGCACAAAGCCCCTTTATTCCTTCAGTTCTTGTGGTACTTCCTATGGGGCAGGAAAATCCATGTGGCACAGTGTTTCAGAACTCACTAACTGAATTGCCAGCTTTCTTATGGGGAAATATGGGGTAGCTGTTCCCTGGCTTCTGAAGGAATCTATTTTTTTCTGTCTACCTAGCACAGGCGACAACACATTTGCAACACTACATTTTCTACTCCTTGTATAATTTCATGTTGATTAGTTCCATACATATATGCTCTTAAGGTTCCTAGGAAGCCACAGTGTACACCGAAATAATTCCATGCTCAAAGTCTTGCATCTGCTCTTTTCTGCACGTTGGATGCTGTTCTCCAAAACCATCACATGACTGTCTTCCTCGTCATTCATCCAGCCCATGAGAGCTCCCCTTTCCCTGTCAGCAAGCATGGCCACCATCCCTTCAGCCCTGCAAGTCAGTAGATCAAAACTTTTCAGTCTGGTCACCAATTAAAATTAGTGTCTTTCACTTTCCATTGTCCATACAATGAGAACAAGGACCATAGTGTCTATCCTTCCGCTCATATTCATCTATAAAAGTTCTTGGCACATAGTAGGTACTCGGCTGGTATTTTCTGCATTAATGTACCAGTGAGGCAAGCATGATGCAAGCTGTGGCTGCATGTAGTTGTGTATTATGCTGATAACATTATTTTATCAGAAACAACAAAAAAAAAGCTTAATGTGTTGTGACTATCTAACCAGCCAGTTGAAGGACGTCACAAATGCAAGTAGAAAATTTGGGGAAAGTAGTTTGGTTGTTTTATTAACTAAAACTCAGATGATGCATAAGCTCTGAGCGCTGTCTCTTTTGGCTCCTTACGCATTTCTCTTGTCCAGGGAAAACATTTTTACCTGCATCACCAGGAACCATCTTAATCTTTCTCGGTCTGTGTGTGTGTGTGTGTGTGTGTATGTAGGTGTGAATGCATGTGTGTATCTAGAAGACTGAAGTCAATGTTGAGCGTCTTCTTTAATCACCCTCAACCTTATGTTTTGAGACACGGTTTCTCACTAAACCTGGAACTTTCTGATGTAGCTAGACCGACTGGCCAGCAAGCCTGAAGGATCTTTCTGTCTCTTTGTCTCCAATGCTAGAATTATAAGCATGGGCAGCTATGACCAGTTTTTTCTTTCTGGATGATTGAATCAAGTTTTCATGTTTACATGCAAGGCACTTCCTCATCTTATCCATCTCCATAGCCCCTCTGTTCCCCTTTAAGAAGAGGAAAGCATGGTTATTTGTGTTGAATTGATAGATACCCACATTTCAGAATACAGCGTATGAAAGGAACTAACTTTCAATGGTAGTCATCATAGATAGATTATAATCACTGCTCTAAAACACAACCCTAATAAACCTGCCCTGCCACCATTTAGCCAATGATGATACATAGAATCAGTTTCAATTAGCCTAAGATCATAAAACTTAAAATTAGAACTGATTGTATTCCAGATTTAGTGTTTTCTGATACCGGATGTTGTAGGAGGAGGGCCTGCTTGTTTGTCCCAGCTGCCCAGAACCAAAATAACCACACAGAAACTATATTAATTAAATCACTGCTTGACTCATTAGCTATAACTTATTGGCTAACTCTTATATATTAATTTAATCCATTTCTATTAATCTGCATATCACCATGTGGCAGTGGCTTACCGGCAAAGATTCAGCATGTCTGACTCTGGCAGCTCCATGGCAGCTCCCAGATTCCACCCTCCTTTCTTTGAGCATTCAGTTCCGTTTCTTGCCTGCCTAAGTTCTGTCCTATCAACAGGCCAAGGCAGTTTCTTTATTCATTAATGCTAATCACAGCACACAGAGGGGACTCCCACATCATGATGTTTTTTTATGGATAATGACAAAGGGACAGGAGAGTCAGTTCCATTAGCACTTTCCCCACTCCTTATTGTGAATTTCATGTCACATTTAAACATGATGGCCTAAAAACTCAAGTGGCTTGGAACGTGGAGGGAGATGGGGCCATTTATTGAATAACCAGCATACCCTTCTATAGGAAATACATCATGAAGTTAGGCAGCGGAAATCTGGGGTATGGAGACACGGTGAGAAGAAGGCATGGAACTTACTTTTAAGAAGAAGCCATTAATGGAGTATCTAGTGTAATCCTGCTCATGCAGTGAGCTCAGCCCACAGAACAAGGATGTGCTAAGCAAGATGGCCTGTTGCTGCTGCAGGGCAGGGCCATCTAGGGTGGCTGGCACCATTTTGAGGTTGGATCTGTGCCTTAATCCAGTGTGCCCGGCTGTGGCTCACATGGCCCTCTCCATAACAGTCCTCTTTCTGCTCCAGCTTCCTGGACTAGCTGTGTTTTTCGTGGTACTGTGGGGATTTACAGTGTCAGCAGGGCTCCCAAGAAGGCTCAGTGACTAACAGTAATTGCCACCAAGACTGACAACCTACGTTGGTCCCCGGAACTCACATAGGTTGAAAGAGAAAACTGACTCCTTCAAGTTGTACTCTAACCTGTATGTATGTATGTATATTATCTCCCCCCAAATGAATAAATGACTGTATGGGAAAATTCAAGCTTTTTTAAAAAAATGAAGTGTTAACAGACACCTGTGTGATAGACCAACATCATCCCATGACTAAGGCTGGCTCTTCTCCGAACACTGGGTGCTTTCTTTTATCACATGGTGATACGGTAAACATGGGTTTGCATAATTCTATCACTTAGTGGCCTCTCTGTTTTCCCTACTGAGAACCTAAGTCAATTTTGGATGTATTCCCATCTAGAGTCTTAGTATTGGACACCAACATCAGTGTGAAGTTTTTACGTAGACAGTACACCCATGTTATCACTATTCCAAAACAGATATGAAAGAGTTTGTGTCACCTCAGGTTCCCAGATGCCTCCAATCAGTCCCCTCACTTACTCAGCCTATTATGGTCATAGGAGGCACTTTGTGAATTTTTCTACTATCTATTCACTTTGTCTGTTCTTCAACTTTATATATTTAGAAAACATTGTGTATATAATTTTCCTGACTGTTTTAATTTCATGCGAGATTCCACCTATAACAGGGTATATCGTTCTTCTTTCTAAATATCAGTCAATCATAGAAGTGTACAATTTGTTTTCCTATTTTGATTTTTAATCTATATTTGAGGTTCTTTCAGTTCAGGGTCATTGTGGGGAAGATGACGATGCATGGCCCTTATACAATCTTTGGTAAATACATAATAGTAGAATGTTTGTTCTTAAATAGGTATGTTCTTAAATTTAACACAAACTTTCAGACCGTTATCTACAGAAATGAAATAAGTGTTTAAACTTTCTCATTTAATAATATCTTCAAAATCTTCAATAGTTAAAATATACCACAAAAGTTGCAGAATTTTATCCACAAAGAATGTGCAAATCTTTTAACCTCAGCAAACAACCCACCTACAGTCTCAATGAGTTTTTTCTTGTTCCCTATATTCATGCTTTGATACCATGATAAAAGTTCGGGTTTGAAAGGGCTGAAGGCTCTGATATGAGACCATTTCCTAGGTTACTCTGTGGTAAGGAAACCACATAATGCACACTAAGTCCTCAAGCCATCAGGAGCTGGTTGTAATAAACTAAGAATAGCAGGCAGCTCACTTCCTAGGCATTGGTTCTAGTGCCGTAGCGCTGACAGCGGAGAGTAAACCGTCCACCGCGTGGCCCTGGCTCAGACACAATACAGGGCATGTTTATAGAAATCCCTGGCTGGCTCTTTGTTTGAATCCCACATAGTTCCTCCTTTTGAAGTCAGTTAAAGCTCTGTAATGAAAACGAATGAAGAAACATGTAGGAGAAAACAATACTCTCAATAGGTGGGGTGGAAATGACAATCGTTCAAGGGAAAGAATTGCTACATCTGAAGTGAATCCACCTCAAGTGATGTCCTCACAGGCCACAGTCACTTGTGCTGAAACTCAAGACTGAACACACAAGGGTTTATTGTTTCCTTTTTATTTTGGGAATCTATGAAGTGTACAAATAACGGTTTTTGTTACAACGTTCAAAAATACATCTGATCCGGTTTAATGGCATTTGCCACTCTTTACCCCTGTTCCTTTTGGTAGGTTTCCTTGCTCTCTGATCCTGCAGAGACTTGAATTCACAATGCTGTGTGGTTCCACCAGGGCTGGAAGCTGCAGGAGCTTCAAATGTTCAAAGGAATTTAAGGAATTTCATGCTTATGAACTTTATTTTATTTTATCTGGCTCTACATTTATTATAGTTCTCTTCTCCTTATTTATAAGCCTTTTGGAAATTTTTCCAAGATGTACTTTGAACATTTGAGTATTTGGGAAGGTAGCAGGAATATAGCATTAAAAATTGTTCTATAGTTGAAGGCCACATATCAGTCCTTTCAGAAAGGCCACAGACACCATGACTCCATCACTGACTTTTTTTTTTTAACTTCTGGAAAGCAGATCTACATTGAATGACTAGTGTGTGACATTGTTCCTGGGAGATGGGAACGGAGGTCTACCCATCCCAGATAGGCAGTCCATGACAGATCCAGGTAGAGATACTACCAAGGTCCTAGTTGGTGAACCTTATAAGAGTATGGGCCAGCGTTTACTTACAGAATCAGAATGTCTCAAATACAGCTGTACACTAAAGCCCACTCCAGCACGGGTAACAACTCATGAAAGCTGGAATCCTGCAGCTCTCCCAGAATATCTTGCGAGCACCTCAGTAGGTGGAACACTGTCTTTTAAGGGGCAGCTCGTCGGTCTGATCCTTCTCTGAGAAGTTTCTCTGTATCTGTCTCTTCTAGGCAGCTTGGATGGTTCCAAAATGCCTTTTGGCAGTCTTTACTACTTATTTAAGCTTGGGAAAGGAGGGACCGAAAGCATCTGGTCAATTTCAGGAACTTCCTGAAGCTTTGGCATTGTTGCCTATTGATTTAAGGAGCTTCCCTTTAGAAGAACCTGAGTCTTAAGGAATTTCCCTAGAAAATGGAATGTTTCATCTCCCTTTACAACACAGTTAGTCTAAAGAGATGCGCTGCAGGGTGGAAGGTTTTAGCTCAGAGGAAATTGCTACACAACACTCCACCCCTTCCTCCTGCTCTTACATTCTTTCTGCCCTCTCTTAATCAATGTTTCCATATCTTGAGAGAGAAAGAAATAAGATTTTTTAAAAACTCTACTGGAGAAACAAGCATTCACATCTATTTATTTCTGTTTCTGGAACATGGCTGGTGGTACATCTCAGTGGAATTTTCTCTGCTACAGAACACAAGAGAAGACAAAAAAATCAAACAGGAAAATCTCCAATGAGACACTGACAACAGTAATAATCCACAGTAATAAACAGATATCGGGAAAACTGCTTAGTCAGTACATAATATTTATTTAGCAAAGCAAAACAAATGACTTTTCCACTTTGCCCTATCATTTTTTCTGACCACAGGCTTTTGTCTAAGTTCCAATTACCAGAAACTGCTTTCTCCATGTACAGTGCATCTAAGTCCAGTGATGAAGCTGATCTACCTACTGCCCACTGGCTTGTGCTTTATGACACTCCCACTATGAAGAAAATAGAACCCAGAACCCATACCTGAGTAGAATTTGGAGTCATAATTTTCCCTGGAAACCTTAGTAGTGTCTGATATTATTGCAGACACCCTGCAGGAAGAAGACACTTTCTGCTCAGTCATAACCTATTTCTCCAGGTCCTGCAACCAAAGCATAGGCTATTTTTAGCAATAAGATTTTACCTTTCACTTTTGGAATCCAGCCAACAGCAATAACCTTTATTGGGTTGGGAGCCTCTAGGTTTTTCCATGACCAACAACTGGAGAGATGACCAAGCCCTAGCTCCTGTACTCTTTGTGAACTAATTGTGTCTTTTAAAAGGGGTATTTTTGTGGAAGATGAGCAGGACAACAACACAAAGCCTGGGTAACCATCCCGTGCAGAACAGGGATTATGATGATGGCTTTGGTTAAGCTCTCTAAACATTCATTGTCAGCTGTTATGCACAAGTGTAGGATGGAATTGAGTCACAAGGTGGATACCAGAAAAGAAATGTCAGAAACATCTAATGCCGTACCAAAAGATCTCATCACTTTTATCAACTGTTCAGTAAAAAAAGAGAACCGTTGAACACAGTGATGTGAACTAGGGGAACTTATCTCTTACTTAGTCTTTATAGTAGACGGTTGTACCCTACCTGCCAGGAGTCAGCTGGCTTTTCATACAGCTGGCAGCCCGTTTGTGCCGAGGACTGTTCTCTGTGAGTCTACCTCTAAATAAATAACCCTTTATTATACTCAATTCTGAGCTAGTGTGGGATTATTTTGTAGCATCCATCATCACTTCTCATCCTCTCTTAACAGATGCAAATTCCCACTGAACAGTTATCTTGACTTTAGACACATCTGTCATTACGTTGCCAATGGCCACATCCTCTGTGGCCGACTGTTCACACTGCCACCCCTTCTGTGTGACTTTCACGTATTAAAGCATTTGTCCCAAAGCTTTCACCTGTTGCAGAGTGTATCTATACTCTCTCTACAGTCTTGACTCACCAAGCAGGCAGGTCCCTTCATGCTACATAGAGAATGATAGTCTCACCAGGATCCCCCCTTTCATGGAATCCCCACCAAGATTTTCCTTTTAGAAAGAGGATGCAGCCTTGGTTATATGTCTTGGCCCACATCATAGGGACCACACAATTGCTAATATAGCAGGAAGGTACACTTTCCTTAACATAGAGGAAAAGGTAGCCATATAGGAATCTTCCCTCAGAATTATGCATCCTCAGTCTGTTCAGCCTTAATTTTGTGCCTTACCACTCATCCCTAGTATTATGCAATGACTCTTAGACTCATCTTGTGCTCTGTTGGTACTTATTTAGATACTAATTATATTGTACAACACTATTCCTGGGAAGATATGAGCAAATGTCTACTCACCCTTGATAGGCAACTCATGACAGACTAAAGTAAGAAAACCACCAAATCCAGCTTGGTGGACAAATGAGTTTTGTGGGCCTACGTACAGCAATATTACTTACAGAAGGAAAAATGGCTAAAAATCAGATGAATCTCAAAAAGCCCACTCCAGCATGGGTAATGCTCCCAGAAGCCAAAACCTCTGAGCTTTCTGTATGACTTGCAAACAATTCCACAGGTCAGAAACTGATTTTCCCAAACAGTTCAATTGCTCTAACCAAGCCTTTCTCAGGCAGCTTGGCTTATCTGTTTCTTCCAGACAGCTCAAGGTTGGGCATGGAGGGACCTAGTGCATCTGGTAAGTTTCAGGGACTTCCTGAAACTTTTGAGTTGTAAACTTCCTGAGTTTTAAGGAACCTCAGGGCTTGAACATTATGATTCTTAAGGAGCTTCCCTCCAGGGTGGAATGCTCTATCTTGGAGGAAACTGTCACACAACAATGACAACCATACAGAAAGCCCTTGGGTTTTAACTTCTGGGAGCATCGCCCATGCTGGGGTGAGCTTTTGAGATTCATCTGTTTTTTTTTTTTTTTGAGCCATTTTTCCTCCTGTAAGTAACCTCTCACCAATACTACTGTAAGTAGGCCCACTGAACTCATTTGTCCACCACATTGGACTTTAGTGGTTTTCTTACTTTTGTCTGTCCTGAATTACCTATCAAGGTTGAGTAGACATTTGTTCATATCTTCTCAGGAATAGTGTTGTACAACATAATTAATATCTAGATAAGTACCAACAGAGCACAAGATAAGTCTGAAAAAAGTCATTGCATGATACTAAGCATGAGTAGCAAATATCTTTCATATAAGAGATGCTATTTTTATGTTCAAGATCCCTAGTTATTTTTATTATTATTCTAATTATCATATCCTTCTTCATATTCAAACAGTTTTCATGTTGGAATCCTTAGAATGTTCTCTTCAGCTGGCATTTGGAAATCATTTCTTGGTTCCTTGCATGAAATTATACATATTAACATCGTTAAGTTTCCAAAAAAGAATCTCCAAATCCAAATCCCTGGATGGTGGGTAATCACACACTGGACACATACCGAGAACTCTTGGCTGTAGAAAGGGTGCTACATATGATGGTCTCTGAAATAACTCATGTCTCATGGAACCTCCATAGTGAAAGCCCTTGGTAGCAAACAGTCTTCTGAAAACATGGACGAACAAAAGCAAGGTCAAAGGATGAAGACTAGTGAGCCAATCACTATCTGGGTGTGGCTTGTGAACTCTGTGTGTGACCAGTATCAAGAAGGGAACATTTCCTGCTGTGAAGATGGGACTTCAGATCTGTCTTATGAATTAGATGCATTTTGTTATTACATGGTCAGGTTACTGACTATGGCCCAACAGAACTCTGTCAGTCACTCGTTCCTAGCTCCTCATTGGATGAAGACCTTTGCAAATGTGACTCCCACCGCCTGCAATGCTAGCATCTTCTCTCTTTTCATTTCCATTAAATTTATTTGCAAGGTCATGTAGTATTCTATATAAACAAAATTTACTTTCCCATAGAAATTGTATCTATCTCTACATTGTAAAATGTTAGACAGTATTCTGCTCTCAGAAATTCTGAACAATAAGGTTGCCTAGCCGAAAAAAACTATAAAGTGATACCACTAACTGAAATGTCAGTGTGGATAGGGGCAATCTCACAAGCCCCCACCCCTAAATCAAGAACTACAAGCAATTAATAACCAGGGAGAATGAGTATGTTTCAGGGACAAGGTCCTTGATATGGTATTCAATTCTAAGTGGTCAGCCCTAAAAACATACACACACACACACACACACACACACACACACACACACACACACACATACATATATATGACTCATATATTAGTAACATTAAATTAACTCAGCAGATTGTATTTATAAATTTATATATATACATATATATATATATACACACACATAGTAATTAAAGATTAAGAGGCCATGAAGTTGAAAAGGAGTTGGAGAAGGTGGGTATGGGAAGAGTTGGAAGGGGTAGAACAGGGAGTGATGTAAATACAATATTCATATTCAGAATTCCCTCAAATAAAACATCTTGTTCATTACTTATTCCTATGCCTTCCCCAGTACCTGGGTGTAACAGGTGCTGCAGAAATGCCTAGCAAACAGAGGTGAAGGACACAGCATGGC